>CM076578.1:1945436701-1945683007 GCA_034641835.2 Pinus albicaulis
TTCGCCGTAGCAGAAGGAAATCTGCTAGGTCATATCATAACTAAGCAAGGCATCGTCGTTGATCCATAACGTGTGAAAGCCATTGCTCAGATCCCTCCCCCCAGTAGTAAGAAAGCAATGCAATCCTTTTTGGGTAAGATCAATTTTGTACGTAAGTTTATATCAGATTTCGCCCAGATAGTGAAGCCACTGCAAGGAATGATAAAGAAAAATGCTACCTTCAAATTGAATCAACCCGAAAAGGAAGCTTTCGACCAGATCAAGAGAGCTATAGCCGAAGCACCTTCCCTCCAGAGCCCAGATTTCGGCAGAGATTTTAGCTTGTATACTTTCGCTTCGGATTCGTCTCTGGCAGCCGTACTCACACAAAAGGACAGAAATAATGACGAGCGTCCCATTTCATTCATGAGCACCGGTTTGCAGGGAGCTGAATTAAATTATCCTGAAATCGAGAAACAGGCCTATGCGGTATATAAAGCGGTCAAACATTTCAGACCGTACATCTTAAAAAACCATGTCAGAGTTTACGTTCCCCACCCAGCTTTTCGCTCACTGTTCATGCAGCAGGAGCTGGGCGAGAGACGAGGGAACTGGGTTGCGTGTATGCAAAAGTACGACTTAGAGTTTAAGCCAGCACGCACAGTTAAAGGGCAAGGTCTATGCCAAATGGCTGCAGAGGCCGCAAGTTCCCAACAGATTGAAGAAGATAATTGGGAGCAAGAAATTGATATGTACCAAACTGACGTCATTCCTCAAATAAGGAACCCTTCTTGGTACTCGGATATTTCGGGATATTTAGCACACGGTGTGTTGGACCCAGTTCTAAATGCCCAGCAGAAATGCGCAATCAGACTCAAAGCTGCGTCTTACCAGATAATCCAAGGGAAGCTTTTCAAGAAACATTCCGACGGGGTCATGTTGCGCTGCCTGGAACATGATGAAGCTCAGAAAATCTTAACCGAGCTGCACGATGGACCAGTAGGAGGTCATTTTGCCGGGGACACCACTGCTCATAAAATAATGCGAGCAGGTTATTATTGGCCGACCCTTTTTAGAGATGCCCACGCATATGTTCGGAAATGCATTCAATGCCAGAAATTCGCAAACCGAGAAGCGCGTCCCGCCGCTCCTTTGTTGTCAGTAGCAGTGGAAGAACCTTTTCAACAATGGGGTCTGGACGTCATTGGTGAGATCTTACCCCACTCTTCTAAGCAACACCGGTACATCCTAACGGCTACTGATTATTTCACCAGGTGGGTTGAGGCAGTACCGTTACGCCAAATCAACGATCAGGAGGTAATGCAATTTGTCACTCATTCCATCATTACCAGGTTTGGCGTTCCGACTTCCTTGGTTTTTGATAATGCAACGTATTTTTCATCTTTTAAATTATATGATTTTGCTTTGGAAAATGGCATTGTTCTTAAACACTCTGTAAAGTACTATCCCCAAGGAAATGGTCTAGCGGAATCAACAAATAAAAATCTGATTCGCATCATTAAAAAGACCCTTCTGTCTCACCAACGGAACTGGCACAATGCCCTCCAAAATGCACTCTGGGCTGATCGCGTCACCCCTAAGTCCTCAATAGGCACCTCACCATATTTTCTCGTGTATGGGAAAGAAGCTGTTCTCCCGCCCAATTTATCTCTTCCCGCTCTGCAGTTATCGCAAGAATGTCATGGTACCCCTTGCCTCGCCTTGCAAACCCGCATTGACAGCCTGCTGAAATTAGAAGAGGAAAGGCAGAAAACTCGGGAGAAATTCGCCATCCACCAGAGTCGAATCAAGAAATGGTTTGATAAAAAGTCTGCAGGAGATAAAAAGTTTGAAGTAGGAGATCTTGTCCTAAAGTGGGATAAAGCCCACGAAGAAAAGGGAAAACATGCCAAATTTCAAGCACTATGGATAGGTCCCTTTCAGGTTAAAGAAAAGGTGGGTCCCCATACTTTCCGATTGCAAACTCTGGAAGGAAAATTCGAGGTCCTCCCGGTAAACGGGCATGACCTCAAACACTATTTTACTTGAGTAGCCCTCAAAGGGCTGTTTCCACCCCTGTATTATAAAAGTCGGATTTTTGTTCTTCTTGTTAAAAAAAAAAAAAAAAAACTCTTTCTCTAAATCTACAAAGAAAACCTTGTCTAAAGCTATCCGCAACTGGCTCACTCCCTGATAGGTTTTATGCTGATGAAAGGCCCTTCCCGCAAAACACGAAATAGTCAAAACTCGCTTGTAATGGGCACCAAGGGTTAGCACATGGCCTTACTGGAGTCTTCAAGCATAAGGAACCACCCAGCGGCTTTGGAAGGTGCAGGCAGAAAAGGTCTTACATAGCAGTGACCGGATCGTGAGGGAACAGAGCTAACTCAGGGGAATCTCAGGTCATCCGGGAAAAACCCAAGTCCTCATATGAGACCAGGAGCAACCTCTCTGCAAGCAAAATAAGTCGGGATCCCTCATCCGCCCAGGCAAAATATGCCCATCTAAATAAGTGCCATAGGCACATTCTCAAATAAGTGCAATCGCACACAAATAAAGGGTAAAGGATTGAGAAAGGCTTCCTGCGCAGAGAGGTGATGTAACGACTTCGCCGGGGTACTGACCAGGCTCGCTGGCAGCGGAGCAACGTTCATGACTCTTTAGGCAGTGACTCCGCCGGAGCCGAGAGGTTCGCTGGCAGCGGAGCAACACCATGAGGACGAAATAATCGTACCGGATCCTGCGGTTGTCCAAGGTTTCTCCGACCCTCACGGTCCTGGAGCGCGAAGAATTAAAAATTCGGTCGATCTGCACTCAATAAGCCAAAAGGTCAGGCAACTATGCGAGGTGGCAAAGGGAGGAAGGTGTAAACTCTGAGGTAAAAGAACAAGCTAGTATTTGGCCCCTCCCCCCTCCCTCATGGACCATTCATCGGCAGAGACTCTGAATTCATCCAGTGAATCGCCATTTGTTGTAGCCTCTACAACACCCTCCAAAAATACAAAAAATAAGAACACACACTTCAAAATTTTTGGAGCCCCGTTAAAACTAAAAGAGAAAAGGCTAAGTGAAGTTTTGAAGGGCAAGTCGCTAAGTCGCGAATTCATCCTGTGAAACAATTGCGACCCCTGCGACCTGTGCGACCCGTGACCCTAAGGTCGCTAGGTCGCAAGGTCGCATGGTCCGGAATTAAAGAAGTTGCGACTCATGCGACCTATGCGACCCCGCGACCTTAAGGTCGCAAGGTCGCAAGGTCGCAAGGATAAGTAATTAAGGAAATTTGCGACTCAGCGACCTTTGCGACCTAGCGACCCTAGGGTCGCAAGGTCGCAAGGTCGCACTCTACCAACTTGCGACCTCATTAAGTGCCCACACGTGCGACCCTTTTTTAAAAGGGCAGGTCGCTAGGTTGCATTTGTCACTTGCAGCGAAAAGTTAGGAATTGCTCTGACAGGTCGACTGGCGCGTTTTCTTCCGGGTAAGTTGCTATTTCCTCTCTGTGTTTCCTTCATGAGCATTTCTTGCCCAAATCTAGCCTCCCCATTGTCTTAATTACCTGCTGAGGAGGCTGTGGGGTTTTTCTGTGAGGTTTTCCATATTGTTTTGTTCTCCTGTTATCACCATTAAACCCCAGGATCACTTTTCTTGTCCGGCCCCTCATGGATTTTTCCTTCCCGCAGCCTGGACCCCTTCCAGCCTTGTATGCTTCCCGTTAGGTGAGAAATGAACCCCAAGCCGCGCGTGCTCGAAACCCCTTGCGAGTTCACACCGCGACCCGTCGACCCAGCAGGTCGCAAAGTCAAATAATTCTTCCCATACGACTTCCTTTGGCCCTCGCGACCCAGTCGGCCGCAAGGTCGCATGTGAGTTCTTCGCGCACCGACCGCGACCTCAAGAGAACTCGTTAATTAAATTTCGTATAGATTCGTATTTAGCCCGTTATCATCATGTCTTTCCTCATCATGGGATTCTTTCCGACCTAACAGTGGATTTGGAGCGTACACGAGCACCTGCTCTCTCCGACTTAGCAATACGGGCACCCCTGTCCCGAAACAGCGTGTGGTGGGCGAAGAGTCGTACACGTACGTGCAAATATCTCCTCCACCAACACACAGAGATACCGTACCTTCTTGTGGGGACACCGAGATGAAGGAAGTATATCACGAGTTCGTTGCACGAAGATGAGTTTCTTAAGATCTCCTTGACCCAAGTATACCCGAAAGGTCAAGAGATCCAAATTACATCTAGTAGGGGCACATCCAGCCATCTTCCCATGTCCAGAAATATTAGACTATATCATACAGAAAACGGATCCCAGGAGGTTCGTGATCCGAGATAGCAAAGGAAAATCTTTCGCAACGTTGGAGGGCTCAGACGCCCAGGTCTACTACTCGCTGCCCCAACCAGAGGAAAACTTTACCCTGAGATGGGCTTCTACCCATGAAGTACCTGTGGTTGATACAATCAGAAACCATGCTTAACCCTGGACAATTCTAAGTCAAGAAAGACTGTGATATCCCGTGGCTTGCCTAAGGAAAGTGTATGTTGTGTGGCCGCCATGCTCCGTAGATCAGTATGATCGCACGCTCACTACCTTCACCTGCCAACATACAACTATACGATTATGTAATTATGTATGGCATCATTTAACCGGGTTGCATATTAATGGGCTCAACAAATAAATTTGGCTTTTGCCAGCTCCCGCATGAAGGAACGTCAAAATTTTATATGGCTTCATATCTATTAGATGTCAGCCAATGCCCGACCGCATTTTGAGGGGATGGCCACACAATTCACACGTACCTTAAATAAAACCCGAGCAATCCATTTGCAGACCAAGGTATTCTGGGAATCCAGGTACAAGCCAGATATTGAGCAAATCTCTCAGATATTCATTCCCGCCCTTTACCGGAAGCTATTTGGCCAAGACACCCCCTTCATGTCTTGGCGAGCGATGGAGACACTAGGCCAGGTGGCGCACTGGTTTCCATTCGCTGAATATACAATCATCCGAGTATTTGGTACATTCAAATCACCACATGCTCTGCCTAGGTTTATTACCGACAAGGTGCTTATGCAGGAGGTATGCTTCCAGATGACCTCGGGTTTCTCCAGTGTCCTTTCCAAAGAAAAGAAGAAACCTTGGCCCGCTTTGCCCCTCACCATCGGTGCTTATACAGTCAAGGACTTCAGAGAAGTAGGGGCTGAAGGGGAAGAGATAAAAGGTTATCACTTTAGAAATATGGATTACCGAACATATGACCCGGTCAAGATAGTTCCTGAGCACTGTAAGAGGGCCAAGTTTAAATGGAGCTATCAGCATGTCGAACGCCCGGCAGAGGACGGGAAAAGAAACTGGTACAACACAGACAGGCAACTAGCTCCGGGGATTGACTCTGACCGAGAAGAAGAGGATCACCAAAATTTAGAAGATGTTGGAGCTACAACTAGAGGCCATGATCTAGGTGGCTTCGGAAACACGCACAAGACAAAGATCGTACACCTCGTATTAGCTAAAAGAAGCAATAGCCTGGTGCCAAGAAGGAAGAGAAAAGAAAATGAAAGGAGGATGAAGAGAATGAGAATAGATGCAAGGATAATCTTAAGGGGAAACAAAGCGAGAAAGATAGTGACAGAAAGACACACAAAGTATACAGTAACAACAAGGTTAGGAAGAATCAAGGTGTTTCTAATGTAATAATAGAAAATAGACCGAGCCGCCACACAGAGAGAAAGAAAAAGCCGAGAGAGAAGTATAAGTAGCCGTAACGCAGTGAAGAAGGAGCGTGGAACATGATATGCGTGTTTAATGCGAAAGGAGAAAGGAAAAAAGGACAAACAAGGATAAAGAGGATGAACTGATAGATGATATCGACATATCTCCCCTGGACATTCCTCCGAGTGGCAAGAAAAGTATCCTCCCTGATGACGATTTTCCCGGGGAACAAGAGGAAGAGGTCTTCGACCTGACTAGATTGACATTTGACCAATTCTCTTTCAAGATACGGCAAGAGAGAAGAAAATCCTTGGCGCAAAGCCATCCCGCCATATCTACGGTCGCCACTGAAAAGGACATCGTCCTGGATACCAGGACTAACCCGGTAATGATAGCATCAGCAGGCACCGCTTTTGCCGCGGCCACAGAGGAAAATGTCACTAGAATGAGCAGGGAGATTATTTCCCTACAAAACAGGCTAAAAGCAGCGGAACAGGAGAAATAAATACTGGAGAGTGAGATGCGACAGCTCCAAGGTAAGCCTTCCCAAGTCAATGAGGTCCCACTGGCGGTCATGAAAGAGTGTGATGTGTTGGAAATGACCATGAGGCAAGTATATAGGGAAATGCTCACCCTAAAACAAACAGTGGCCTCGTTGGCAGAGGCACGAGCGGAAACCAAACAGAAGCATGAGCAGCTCAGGGAAGCCTCGGTAGCTTTAGACAAAATGATAAACTGGACAGCACAGTACCATAAAGCTCCCGAAAATGTGCCTAGGAAGGATTGGGGTCACACACAAGACGCCAAAGTACAAATCCGGATGAAGATGCAATCCAAAGACAAGCTGGCCAAAGACTTGGACAAAGTGGTGTCTGCATATAATCACCTAATCAGTGGTATAGACTCCATGAACGCTCTTCATCACATTCTGTCGTTAGGGGCATTGGATGAAACTAAAGACTGGGAGCAGGTAGATCAGGAAATTCAGTCTTTTCTGCAACCCGTGAGACAAGCTGTTGCCGCACCAGAATTTGAGGCATCACAAGAGAACCTAAATCGGTTGCTTGTCACTCCAGTACAAATCTATACCAAGCTTGCCTCCCTCTCAATCCAAATTTCCCAGAAGAAGGAGACTCTGATACCGAATGCCCTGGAATGTATGCATCGATTAAAAGAAGAAACCCCTCTAGTCTCCCCTATAGCAGCGGATTACCAGACCTGGCGAGATTTCCTCAAGGGGAAGAAAATTGACGCTCCAGACCTCTCAATCACACGACCACCTCCATAGCTAAGTCTTTCGGTCGCAAGTCGCGACCGCCCCCAGGTCGCAGGTCGCGTATACGCCTGAGTCGCAGGTCGCACCTACACCTGGGTCGCAAGTCGCAATTATTTCCGCCAGTCGCAGGTCGCATGTTCGTCCAAGGTCGCAGGGAAGCTGAACCGTCAGGAAGTCGAAGCGTCGAAAAGCCTGAAGGGCGTTTCTTGAATCTATAAATACCCCTGTGGGGCACATAGTTGGGGGCTTCTCTTTTGGTGAACTGAAGAGAAATATTGCATTGTAATTGAAGGGTCATACTCTTACTCATATGAAATTCAGATACTTGTTAAAATCCCTTTGTTAGATGATGTATTTAGCTGTGAAAAAACTGTGTGTATTCTGTGTATAGTTTCAGAATATCGTATGATTAATGAAGCTGTGTTCTTAATAGTATCATTCGTACTTCATAACTATCTGTGATTGTGCTTGATGATGCTCAAGTTTATCGTTTGTTCTTATAATGAATGTTAATGAACTATTTTATTAGCATTTCATTGCATCTTTTGGAAAGTTAAGGGATATCCTTGCCACAAAGAACTGTTTCTTTAGTGGTCAGATTATCTTGCATGCATTACCCCATAGATGTGTTGCTAACGACACTTCCTGGGTGTATGCATTTTGTTCATTACCTTGCTACGCACAGTGTTATATATCAGTTTGATACATCAGTCATGTATTCTGTATCATGTGAATGAGTGTATGTCTGCAGATTTAATTAGGTTCTTCGAGACCGAAGAGAAAGTTCATTTAAGCGGTAGCCGGACCCACACCCCAGACGGGATCCCTATTCCAAATGGTTCAAAGTCTAATTGGGACTTTCTACCGGGGAGATCCCCTACTGTTGGCCGGACATATTTTCCCGTCAACACTACTCAAGCTGATAAAATAATTATCTTGATCAAGGCATGGTGGAAGATACGCTTTCAAGACTACTATGCTTATGTTGGACCTTTCTCGCCATCTTTCCAAACTTAAGGACGCCAGGAAAATTGAATGGATTTACCCCTGTGAAATGCATTAGAAGTCTAACATGATACCCATACAGTCTAGAAAATATTCCCTCACAAGCGGAAAAGTACTTCATGATGACCTTCATGAGTGTTATGTTCTTCTCAAGGAGGTGCCCAACAGGAAAAATCTTCGTCATGTGTTGTTGGTGATGTCTTCTGAGATAGGGTTGATAATTTTGAAGGGCTAGATATTGGTTTTTAAACCAATTTTCACCATGATTGGGCATGCATGTGGCCTCAGCTACTATATCAATTGATATAGTGAAATCAACCCCTACAATTGTTACTTTATCCCTTTTGAGTTGAGTGGAAAACAACTTGGTCAATGTGGCATTATATTTGACCTTCTCAACTAGTTGACAAAAAAAAAGGCACACTAATACTTGAAAACAATGCTTGGGTAGTGGTGTAGACATCATTTCAAGGGTTTTTAGCGTCTCATGTCTTATCACCTAACCTCCTTTGTTATAAGATCTTTTCTCCTCCATATGGTTGATTGCAAGGGGCAAAACCTTAGTATGACAAAACAGGGGAAGGGGAAAAGGGATAGAATGAGTGGTTTAGGGATGAGAGATGGGTGTAGGAAACTTTAGGGTGATGGGAAGGGGTCTTAGGGAGGTATAGGAAGTTAAATGGGGTGAAATGAGTTAGGGAATTAGGCTAAGAAATTAAAACACAGTCCTAGCTAGGAAAATTGCCCAAAATTGCAGAATTGGGCTAGGGTTTACAGTTTGGGAATTAGGAATGGGGAATGAAGGGGTATGAAAGCTATGGTAGATTATTTTGACTGTGAGGGGGGTAAATAAGTTCGTGGGAAAGAGTATTTGTCTTGAAAATTATGAAAATGTCTATAGTCACTAAAACGCGTCATGGGGGGAAATGGAGGGTTTTCACACTAAATTTATGAAATTGAGTTGCAAGGAGGGGTTTGCTAAGGTGATACTTACTTTTAACCTGATGCTAAACATTTTAATATCCTTAAAAGGCCTTAAAATAATGATTTGGTGCCTCCAGGAGAGAAAACACATCATGAAGAAAAAAGTGTAGCGTGGAGGGAAGAAAGCGCAACGTGGCTTCTCTGGCACCAAATATTTGAGTGTTTTTGTCTTGAACTTGCTGAATTTGTACTTGATGACAGATGAGAGCTCTTATTCAATGAGTTGAATGAAAAAATGAGCTGAATTGGTCTTTTATAGCTTGTAGTGATCGTTTTTCTTCATTGTAGTGGGGTGGCCCACTACATGTCCTTTCACTATGTTTTGTAAACTTGTAACTTTGACACTTTGCATATAGCTTTTGGAACATTATGAAGTTATTGCATATCAAAACATGAATTAAATTTTTAAATTAAACTTTATTGAAGCAATTACCTATTACCACTCCTCCAATTGCTAGACTTTATGCATGGATGACAGATTTGGGGAGTGAAACCCTAATGACATAATTAAGACACTGAACTGAATGAAATCATGATGATGATCACTGAAGTGATAATGATGACCTTTCAGTGATGATACACTCATCTAAGTGATGACAAAGACCGACATATGAAATTTTTTAAAGGAGTGGAGATAGCCCTAGACCTACTACCCAGTGACCAAATTTTTTCTTGAAAACCTAATGAAATGACAAAAATTTTACTATGAGACCCTAAAAAAACATGATAAGAGCCTATTTGATAACTGGTAACAGGCTATATAGACTGACACTAACAGTTTGGTCTAAAGGATCTAGTATAAACAATGCTAGAATTATTGGGATTTGTGAGGGGAGGTTGTATAGACTTCTAACTCCTCCCCCTCAAGATTTAGTACACATTGATATCAATCCATGAGAATTATGGCATAGAATATGTGGTCATCTCCATTACAAGATATTCCCATCGATGAGTCAAATGGTTACAGGCATGCCCCTATTGAAAGAATAATATGAATGAGTTTGTAAAGGGTGTGCTCTTAGCAAAAATGTGAAGAATCCATTTCCTAGTAGTGACTCAAGATCCAAAGAAATATTGGACCTAATTCACTCTGATGTTTATGGCCATGTGTCTAAAAAATCACTTGGTGGTCATAAATACTACGTAACATTTATTGATGATTATTCCATAAAGACTTAGATATATTTCTTAAAGTCTAAAGATGAAGCATTCAAAAAATTCCAATAGGTCGAAGCCAAAGTTGAGAATATGACATAAAGGAAGATCAAGACCTTGATATCTAATAATGAAGGTAAATATACTTCTAAAGAGCTTTTGGCCTTTTGTAAAGACGTTTGGATTAAGAGGGAGATGATATTTCCCTATAATCCCCAATAAAATAGTGTAGGTGAAAGGAATAATTGATCCATCAAGGAATGTATAAGATCCATGTTACATGATCAAGACCTTCCAAAATTCTTATGGGGAGAAGTATCTATGACCGTATTTAAAATTTAAAATAGAATACCTCATAGAATTCTTGGTGATATAAACGTGAAATAATTTTTTTACTGGAAATAATCCTAATGTTGATCGTCTCAGAATCTTTGGATTTCTAGTCTACATTCATATTGCCAAGGACAAAATAAAGAAGTTTGATCCTACATGTATGAAAGGAATATTCGTTGGTTATAGTAACTCATACAAAGCATATAGAACCTACATCAATATTGAAGTAAGCACAGATGTCACATTTAATGAAAGTGTTTCATACAAGAAGTCCATGATATCCCTATTGATTATGATGAATAAGAAGGATCGGTCTTTCCCAATGAAGATAATCCACTAAAAATCAACTCTCCATAACCTACAATTTATCATCATGAAGATCTAGAAGGACCAAGTGAACCTATAGGACCTGTCAACATTCCAGAAACCCAAAAAAGACCATCTTGACTAAAAACAATTTTACAAGAAGTTGAACAACATGCAACTCCAAAAGGAACATTCATAGAAAACAAAATACCCAAAAGGTACTCTAGTTATGTAGCATATATGACCAAACTCATTGAATCAGAACCCTCTACTTATGAAAATGATGTTAAACAACAAGTATGGAATATTATCAATCAATAATGAAGAATGATGCTTGGGAAATTGTTCCTAAATTGAAGTTTAAATATGTTGTGGCCTCCAAGTGGGTTTGTAAAATTAAGCATGCAATTGATGGAAGCATCAACAAATATAAGGCTAGATTTGTTGCTAGAGGATTATCTCAACAAGAGGGAATCGATTATGATGAAACCTTTTCTCCCACATCCAAATACACAACTATTATAACTCTTATCTCTATTTTAGCTTTTATGGGATGAAATATACACCAAATGGACGTGAAGCCATATTCTCTTAATGGTGCAATTGATGAAGAACTTTACATTAAACAACCTCAAGGATTTGAAGTGCATGGAAAGTAAACTCGTGTTTATAGATTTAAGAAGGCTCTATATGGCTTAAAACAAGCCCCTATAGCATGGTATGCCCATATGAATGCTTATCTAATAAGGCTTGGCTTTGTGAAAGGTGTTGTAGATCCAAATATATACATAAAAGAAGTAAATAATGGAACAATAATAAATTTTTTATATGTGGATGAATTATTAATAACAAGTGTGGAGCATCTTATTCATCAATGCAAGAAGGATCTAGAAGCTGAGTTCGACATGAAAGATCTTGGACTAATGCATTATTACTTGGGACTTGAAGTTTGGAAGAAATTATGTGAGATATTTCTTGGTCAAGGAAAATATGTGATCAAGATTATACAAAAATTAGGGATGATGGATAGTAAGCCTATGGCAACACCAATGATCATCAATTTGAAAAATTTTAGAAGTTCAAACTCAAACCTTTTTTACCCATCATCATACAACAACTGATTGGTTCTCTAATTTACTTAACAAACAACTGACCAAGTATATGTTATGCATTAAATACTCTAAGTTAATTCTAGATGGAACCCTGAAATGATCATTGGATAGCAGCTAAACACATTTTGACCTATCTCCGTGGAACCTTACATCATTGTTTTGAGATATGTTGCTGCAGGAAATGAGTCAATTCAACTATTAGGTTACCCTGATTCCAATTGGGAAGGCAATACTAATGATGGGAAAAGTACTACTGGTGGTTTTTTTGTTCGCAATCCACTATGGCTTCTTGGATGAGTAGAAAACAAGATTTAGTTGTGCTCAGTATTTTTGAACTTGAATATATGGTAGCCAGTGATGTTTTTCGTGAAGCAAGTTGGCTCTGTAAGTTACTTGCATATTTGTTTAAAAGAATATTGGGTTTAACTATAATATGTTGTTATAATAAAAGCTACATAAATTTGTCAGAAAAAATCATTCTTCCATGCAAGTTCAAAGCACATTATGATTAAATATCACTAAATTTGAAGTATGGTACAAGATGGAGTCATGAAGCTACATTATATCTCCACTGACAAATAGGTAGTTGATGTATTGACAAAGCCTCTTCTTAAGTGAAATCTTGAGTATTTTTTAGGCAAGCTTAGGATTGTGTAATATATCCTCATAGATTGAAAGGGAGTGAGGATGGACACCTTGTTCACCATGAGTCATGTACTATGGCTAGGAATAAATGTCGTAATTCTAGTGCATGAACATGGAAGGGAAAATGCTGGATTGGATAAGAATCTTGGACGAACATTCTTGAGTCATGTATTATGGTTGGTTAGGATTAACACGCTAAGTAAAATACATTAGCATGGTAAAGAATGTTCCAATGGACAAGTTTTTCCTTGGGATTAGGAAATGGCCCTATGAGGACATACCTTGTTGAAGCTAGGTGTGGTATGTGCCTTGAAATTTGGTGGTGTCCTATTTAATGTCTCCCATTAGTGTGGTCTGATTTAGTGGGGAGATAAAGTGTACTTTTCATCACCTTGGTAGTTTTAAAATGTTGGTTATGATGATGTTATCATCATTTATGCTTATCAATCCATATTATTTATTAAATGAATATTTCAACTTGAGATTATCCAGCTAAGGCGTTATGAATACCTCCCTAGTTAAGAAGGAGCGTTGAAATTGTAACTAGAGTCAATATTCATAATATAAAATTATCATTGATTAATATTATAGTTTTTTAAAGCATGTTGTTCATGCTTAGATTCAAAAGAGTCAAAAATAATTTATTTTGAGTCAAAAGAATATTTATTTGAATCATGTCCCCTTTGTACATTTGAATGAAAAAAAATCAAATTTTATTTTTGTGCCATGAGCCCACAATATCTTCAAGTCGGCCTATTGCAACCTATTTTACCCTCCTAGAAAGCTATATATAAGAGTCAAGTTCAACCTTTTGGAGACATCATTCATCATCACATCATCTATCTATTTCTACACCTAAACAAGAAGAAGAGAGACCAAAGTCAAAGGAGAAAGAAGTAAGTCAAAGGAGAATAAGAAACCAAATTTTCTATCCTACTATAGCTCACACATGTGACAATTTTTTGTGAAAAGGGCCAAATTTTTGAGGTGATTATAGGGCCAAAATTTGGCCTCTACTACAGGGCTAAAAATATTTGATTTTTACCATATTTGGATAAGGTTGACTAACATTGAATTTGACTATTGGAGGGGACTTGGAGGAGGGTTTGACTTGGAATATATGTGGTAGACTTTCTCTTGATCTTGGTCTTGGATATATCAGTTTGATTTGATTCTATAAGAGAAGGATTGTTGGGTTTTCCTCTTGGGTTTTTGTCCCTAGCTAGTAGTATAATTGTAGAAATAGCTTGAAATCTACAGCTGCTAATGAATTCAGACTTAATACAATAGACACAAATTTCTTCTACTCAATTTGTGGAAAGGAAAACATATAATAGAAACACATGCAATAACATGCAACCATTAAATCAAAATGAACACAGTATTTTTCCCTAGGGAACCCAACTGGGAAAAATGATTCCTTTGTTTTGTATTGATTTAGATGAGAATATGGATTTATTACAATGACGGCTTCAATACTTAAAGCCACTCCTACACTACAATACTGATCTCATGCTCTCTAGCCTATTTTGACCAACACTTATCTAAAAAAGGCCTCAACCTTCCTCCTATTTCCTTGCACAATTCCTGAGGAAATTAGCTTCTAAAAGATAGGGAAATCTCTTGTTTCCTTATGCAAATCCTAGAGGAATTGATCACCTACTCCAATGAAAAACATATACACTCAACTAGTATACAATTGACAATCACAATGTGCCTTTTCCTCCACCTCAACTAGGGAATTTTAATTCCATGCATGACTAGGGATATTCCTAGTAAATTGATTAGTTAACTAAGAGATAAGTGCCTTAAAAATAGTTACTACTACTCAAATGAACTCCTAATGACTCTTTTTTATACTAGAGCTTATATCATTGAGTTTAACTAACTATAACTCCATTTTAGAAATCAACTCATGCACAAATCTACTTGTAACCTACAAACTAAAATTGACTTATTTAACTGAGTGATTTGGTCATGTCACTCCTACTAACTACAACTCAAGTCATCCTGCTAATGTGGAAAATCGAATTTCTCCGTTTGACTAAGGCACAATTCAAATGAAGCCTTTTCATGCTACAATTTAATATTAATTTTGGTGTCTCTTTTCTAACTGTGATCTTTATGTTTTTGTAAATTTGTATAATTACTCGATGAAGAAGACATAACTGGTAATAAGAAGATAACTAACATTCCCAAGTCATTATCAAGACGAGGAATCAAAAGGCGCAATTAACATAATCTATGAGATGGGAATTTTCCCAGTAGTTGACAACTCTGGAGTGATGGAATTTGTGTTTCATTGGAGGTATGTTTGATAGACTTCATGGGACCATAAATTACCTAACAAGTGATATACACCATGCTGTAGAAGGTTTTTGTCAAAGTGTTTAACAAAGTCTTGGAGATTGGCATGTTGGCATGATTAATGAAGGCGGAAAACAAAGAAACATTATGTCCACTACAGGTGTTATAAATTCAACGAATAAGACTTTAATTTTAAAAATAAACATATCACAAAACCAATAGACCCTGATAATTTCCTCCATATATATGGTGACATGGCAAGTGACAAGTGGCAAACCATGATTGGAGGATGTTGGTGATGAGGAAATTAGTTGGCAGGATAGGATGGCACAATGATGATGTGGTAGGTGATACATGGCATGACATGGTAGGTGACACGTGGCATGAATATTTGACACTATCATGTGTCCAAGTTTTCATTTCCCGGGTGACACATGGAAACACTCATAGTGGCATTGGGATGATTTTTTAAGATAACTACCATGACACATCATTGAAACACGAAAGTAAAAAGGTTCATACAGGTTTTAGAATTAGATAATGTTGTATTTGATAGAAGGTGCTAGATAGAAAGTTCACCATCAACATACATGATATTTCCCATCATAGAGGTTTAGGTCGAGTGTTCCATGTAGACCAGCGAGATGAAGCAGCGACATGGTTGATGGAGGTGTTAGACAGAAAATATCTCCAACACTTGAAGTATGGCAGTAGACATGAATTTAATGCCTCGGGAACTTTTTTATTAACAAATAAAATCAACGAAACCTAGAACCCCATTCCATTTTGTGACAAGTGGCAAGTATTTGGTGGTGATGCAACAAATATAATGTAGCCCAATAAGAAAGTGATAGGTAGTAGAAAGCTAGTGTTGACACAGTCCAATGATGAGGATACATGTGGCAGATAGGTTGAATTTAAGAGATGACATGGTGCACTAGAGGAGTGACACGTGGTAAGTGTTTTAGGACCTTTTGGGTAGCCAAGTGGGTCAAATATATGTGACACATGGAACCACTCAAAGGTTTTCACACGGAACATAGCTTTGGGATTTACACCAAGGGGTCGGTTTGTAAACACCTTTTTTTTAATGAGTTATATGTTCTAACCACTTCAAATCTAAGCCTTAACTCCATGCTATGTTTTCGTATCTGAAGAGTTGAATAATAATGGAGTAGAAAAGTAAATTGGTGTAAATCTTAGTGCCCTTCGTGCTTAAGTTGTTGGAAATGACTCTGGGGCATATGAGAAATGAGCTGACAGTCGAGGAGCTCCTCTACCTTCCAATGATTAGAGATAATTTTTGAGGATGCAATCTCATTCAAAAGAAGGTTAAAGGCCTAGGAAATGTGTTATATAAATTTGGTTTTCAAGGCACCAAAATACATTGAAATGAAATATTATGGCTACATGGACTCAGTCTCATTGTTGTCATCAATAATATTAATTTGCCAAGAATAAAAATGCAATTTGATTTACCATGGTACTTTGTTTGTAGCACCTATAAATGGGAGCACAATTTATGGAATTGGTTGGTGATTCTGGTTGACAATCAAAGGTTGAAACATAGTGCCAAATTAAGCGTTGAGAAATTAACAAGAGACTCAATTGTACTATTGAATCTGATGCAATGAACAAGATTTTGTTGAATTCACTGAAAAATACCTCCTCAAGATGTGTTAGAAGTAATGAATTATCTCCTCAAGTTGTGAAAGAATTAATGAATTGCATCTTCAAGCTCTGTGAGATTAAATTAAGTTCCTCTTTGAGCCATGTGTATTTAACTAAAGAAAATTTTGTCGTTTCGTGAGAGTGTTGTGGGGGAATTTAGTTAAATTGAATTGAAGTGTATGTGAATAGTGTAGAGGAGTGTCAGGATGAGACAATTAATCTTGTAATTGAGAATAGATACCATGGATGTAGAGTGTGTGTGTGTGTGTTTTGTGGATATTAAGTTATTATAAGAGCCTGCGAGGGTCAAGAGAGTCTAAAGTGTGTGAGGAGAGTTGCAGAGTAGAGGCATAGTCAGAGCATGTTGAGTTATATTGTGTGATATCAGGCTGAGTGAGAGTTGAATCACAAAGAGAGAAACAATTTTAATATGAACAAAGCACATGTGGATCTAATTCTTCAAAATGAGTTGAAAATGGGGTCTGTAATTTGCTTCAGGTTGGTGCCTTCACATCAGGGATTTGGTGCTCCATTCAGGTTTGAATTTGAGAAAAAAATTAGGGGTTGATTACTCCTACAAGTGGGCACTTGAAAATAGAGGATTTTTTTTTGCCTATTGTTTGGTTCTAACAAAACAAATTACATAGTTGTTGCTTCCTATTGGTTGGTGCTTGAAAAACAAATTGGGCGGTTGGTGCCTCCTATGAGTGGATGCTCAAAAAACTTGATATAATAAGAAGTGGTGGCTTAAGATTTACATTATAACAAAACAACATTGGTGGTTTCTCCCTTTATTTGTTTCCACCAAAAAAATATTTGTGTCACATGTGTATGATGTTTATGGTGTGGCTATGTATCTTATGAGATGTTTACATGATATATTTTTGAATGGTTAATTGCTTGAATCTGGTAATAATTGTTAAAAAGGCCATAATATTAATTCAACACCCCCCCCCCCCTAGTATATAAAATGTTGGAAATTAGCACCAATAAGGAATGCAACAACAAGAAATGAAGATAAAGAATACACACAAACACACACATATATATATATCAACAATAATGAAATAGAACTAGAAATCAACAACAGAAAGGAAAAGAAAATGTGTATCAACAACAATAAAGAAATTTTCATAATTGCAATTGAAAAATGATAGAGATTAAGTGATGAACCAACAAATATTTGTTTCTTGTCAAAAAAAAAATCATCGAAGGCAAAAAACTCTTAGGTATCAAATTTGGTTTAATGGTTATTGTTTTCTTACAATATTTTTTTTTTAAAGGAATAAATTGTAGATATTACACAATAAATCAAAGCGTGTTGATTAATAGAAACCAGAGAACATATAGAAAGTCAAGGAATAATTATGTATACAACAAAAAAATATATATGGTGAAAATGATGTGGGAATCACAACTCCTTTACCCATTTATTAAATATTGTTGAATGTTATAAATTTAGCAATTATGGACACAAAGAAACTAAGTGTAGATATGGAAAAAAAAATACCTCCCTCTCATAATGGGAAAACAAAAGAATAAATCCAACCATTGATGGAAAATAATCATAAAAGGAAAGAATAATATGAATTTTCTTCCTATGCTCAAAGTCAAGGAAGCATGCTAAGAGGAACAATGGATCAACAAAGATATGATGAGAGTAATGGTAAACAAGAGATCTATATGAAATTATCAAAGATAACATCATGGACTTCAAGAAAGTAAAATCAGTAGTATCCCACTGAATCCTCATAAGACAAATAATAAAGTCAATAGCAATAAGATATGGAAGTGAAAAGAGAAAATAAATAAGATGTGTAATTTGGTTATGTGCAGAAAATATGAAGAGATCCAATGGAATATAGACTATATATACTCATATCACATGGAATCATATTCTAGGAGTAAGTTACTCATTTCTTTAAGACAACCCAAATAAAAGAGAGAAATTACTCAAAGCGAGTTAAACAAGAATTGGAAGAAGATGCCCCAATCAAGATTCAACTTAGCAAGGTATGGAAGTAAAAGGAAGAAAATATACTCGACATGATTATATCCTTAGTTTCTCTTCATTGAAAAGAAGAGGATGGATTCAAGTGAATCCAAAACTAAAAAATGTAGGAAGTAAAAATAAATACACAAAGTGTTGCATCTGAATATTTAAGTAGTTATCATGAATGCCAACAAAAACAAGAAGTAAGCATAGTCTCACTGGGAGTATACAACAGCATATCAAGTTACATAAAGAAGAGAATAATCATTGGAGATGAGATATAGAAGGATAGTGGCATATTAAAATGACTAAGATAAATGATAGGTCCACAGGAACAACCCTCAATAAAAAGTAAAGAAGGAAAATTGTATGATAGGAGATCAAAAATAAGGATAATGCATAATCTCAGGGGGATTTTCACAATTAGCAGAAGAACACATCATCAATTGGATTTAGGAAGGGTTGATTTCTTAAGAAAAATAGGAAACGATTTTTTTGCACATCTTATATGATTTACTCTATTTTCATTTAAGTAGCAGATATGATAAATATTAGCAATAAAGAGTATAAGTAAACAATTGGTAGATGATTATCTTAGTAGTGTAGATAGTTTAGGGGGAGAAAATGTATAGTAGTGCCTATTCCTTCATTATGAATCAATATCTCTATGTTAATTTCTATTCTTTGGTTTAGTAGAAGCATCCTCTTGTATGTTGGACAACTATTTTAAGGGAAGCAAGATCATTAACTTCAAAAGCCATGCACCAAAGAATAAACCATGGAGAGTGAAAATTCTAAGGAAATAAGAGCTCAAATATTGGAGTCAATGGAGAAATGGAGCTTGCAGAAATGGAGTTAATAGTAAGTTTGTATAGGAGTGCGAATAGTAATATAAGAAGCAACATTAATGCCATTTGTAGCATATTTGTTGGTACAAAGACGAGTTGGAAAATGAAAATTGATTATCCATTGGATTATCACAAGTAAAGGATGAGAATGAGTTTACAACAATAGTGAAAAATGAGTGGCCTGTTATATCCTCTTATAGGAAATATATATTTGAAAGGAAACTATAAGGAAGAGAGTATACAAACCCCTTGCCCTTGATGTCGAAGGGGGAGAATGATAAAACAATGGAGAATAAGGGGTAGAATGAGAAAATGAGCAAACATGAAAGTTCCATGCTAGGAGAAGTGCTACTAAGACATAATGACATCAATGACTAGAAATTTTTAGTAGCAATGCAATGTTTGGTTGTGTTTCCATCATGTTTCCATTAATTCCAAAGGGGGGTATTTTTGAGCAAATTATTTTCATTGATATCAAAGGAGTAGCCATTGATGACAAGCACTGTCAAGTTTAGGCGGATCTTGTTGGAGAGTGTCATGGTTGTAATTGATGTAAAAGTAGTTGTTTAGTCAATTTGATGTCTTAAATTTCTACCATAAATTATCGATCGAGGTTATTAATCTGATGAAGTGTGGTGCACTATATATGCTTAGATGTCCTTCTTTCTTACTTCGTTGCGTAGTTTGATATGTTGTTTTTGGGGGTTTGTATTTTATGTCTAATGTCAATAACTAAAATCTGATCTAAGGAATGAAATCTAAGCTTTTAAACAAAATCTTAAATGCTAAGAAGTAACGGAATCTGAAAGAAATTTAATGATGAAAACTGAACCTTTAAGAAGGAAGAAAAGGGAATGTTATTTTTACTCTAAGAAAAGAAATTGATTTACAAATCACTCTTAATAAAATGAATGAAATATAAAATCTAAAAGAAGGAAGAAAAGGAAATGTTAATTAACTAATCTATTTTTCATAAAAATAAATCAATCTTTGAGTGATTAAATATGAGCTATGTTAGGCTTTTCTATGCCAGAAAAACATCTAATTGAACTTATTCTAAATTTAAACAAGGCATCATTCTAAACAAAGTATCTATTGCACAAAGAATGATAGAGTATATATTGCGCAAAATGAAGTGTCTAATCTAGATCCTATGGTTGTTGTATAATCAAATGCAAGAACGATTTCAATTGAATGTTGACCGAGTCACGATAATGAAACAATTCAGGAGAGCGTAAGATATAACAATCAATTGTCCGTAAATGTAAACAACTAATTTAGAAAACGTTTAGAAACTAATTGACATGGAATTAAACTTATGAAATGATGAAAGATTAAACTACAAAATGACAAGAAATTAAACTACAAAATTGACTATAAAAACCTCCTTTCCGTGCAGGGGCCCTCTGCAACAGAACGAGTGTAAATCTACTTAAGCTATCTACGCATCAATGGTCTGGAACTGGTCTTCTTCATTAACAAAACAAATTTTTAAAATGTATCACAGTATTATCTCAAAATCAAGCTTATTACTAGTTTCAACATACCGATTTTTATGCAAAGTTTTAAAATTAACTGTTTAAGATCATTTCGCCTATGCAAAGTAAAATAAAGGTAACACTAGAAGTCCAATTAGAAGCAAATTCTTCATGGCTCTTTCTTGATTTTCTACGTAAGAGAAAAGCAAGAATCTTCATCCACTAATCTCGTCCCTTATCTTGAATAATCTTTGACCACGAGTGTAGGCATAATCCTTCTCAAAATTGAACAGATAAGTAGGATACGATCCATATATGGACCATTTCAAACCTACCCATATGACTTGTTTCTTCATTTTCTTCTCAAAACTTGTCAAACAATGTACAAATTTCAATACAAATTATGTATTTCCTGGATTCTCCTGATCTAACAATTATATGTCACTGTTAAAAACATAATCGCTTCTAAAAAAATCTTTGCGGAAATTTAAAACACGATCGCCAATTGCAAACACATGAAGAAAGATCAATCACACATAACACAAATGTTTTTACCAAGAAATCATAAAGCTAAAAACCCCACTATTATATTATGTATATATCATGGATCGTGAAAAAATCTCATACAAAACTCTAATCTAAGAGGTCTCAATACAATACACAATCGTCTCACACTGTCATACAAAAATTGGCAAATACATGTGCCAATTTACTGCCTCCTCACAGCCTGCCTCCACTGCGCAATCCCTACTGATCACAACCCCTGAATGAATGAGATACTACTTGCCTTGACTGCACAATCCTCATTGGCATCTCCAATGTGTGTGTGGTTGCATTAGTGCACCCACTAATGTCACAACTGATAGTCAAACTTTCCCTTTCACCTATCTCTCAACTGGGTCTCCACTAGATCTGACATGCATGTAGTTAGCAATAGTAAATCTTCAGTTGCATGTGATACCACTGCTTGTGAATTAATTATATAATTAATTCACTGATCTCTCACTAGTGTATGTTCAGTTACAACTAGCACAACTGAGTTTAAATACTTTACAACTCACATAACTACACATCCAACTCTGTTACAACTTTGAATCACTCAATTACAACTAAGTCCACTTGCATGTCCCACCAACCAACCTTTGAACTCGAATTTCCCATAGCTAACTGGTTTGTCACTTCAATTAACTATTTCCAAGTGCTTCATGAGAATAGATTAATGTTTATTGTCCAACTATTATTAAGGGATAATAATAGTCGACATGCATCTATCAATAGACATGCGATCTATAAATATACTTCGCACATACATATAAAAATAGAACATCATCTATAAATATAATTTTCTCAACATCTATAAATAGACTTTTGCTATAAATAGAATTTTCTCATCTGTTCTAAAAATAGACTTACACCTAAAAATAGCTCGAGGCTCAATCCTAGTGTAGGTGCTTAATTTTCACTAGGATCATCATCTTGATGAATCTCAACACTCCTTCTCAACAAGAAAGGAATTATCCTTCACCCTGATCCTATCTCTATGGTATTCTAATTTTCTCCCGGTGAGCGCCTTCATCAGAATATCTGCATCCTGATCTTCTATAGGAATTTACTGAAGCAACATGATCTTTCACTGCACACAATCTCTGATATGATGATACCGGATATCTATATACTTAGATCTATCATGAAACATTGTATTAATTGAGGGTTTAATGCAACTCTGATTATCACAATGAATCACTATAGGATCTAAATGAGAACCAAACAAACCAACCAGGATCTTTCTCATCCAGATAGCCTCACATGTAGCTTGACTTGCTGCCATGTATTCTGATTCCACTGAACTGAGTTCTACGGATCTTTGTTTCCTGTTGTACCAAGAAACATTTGTAGATCTGATATTGAAGATCCCCCCTAATTTGGTCTTTCAGTCCATTGGGTTGCCTGCCCAATCTGCATCCGTGAAGCCATGCAACTTCACCTCATCCATCTGTATGTACCACAAGCCATACTCATATGCGCCCCTCACGTATCTCAAGACATGCTTTACTTGCTGCCATGTATTCTGATTCCGCTAAACTGATTTCTACGGATCTCTGTTTCGTGCTGTACCAAGAAACAGTTGTAGATATGATACTGGAGATCCCCCCTATTGTGGTCTTTCGGTCCATTGGGTTGCCCACCCAATATGCATCTATGAAGCCATGCAACTTCACCTCATCCGTCTGTATGTACCACAATCCATACTCATATGTGCCCCTCAGGTAGCTCAGGACATGCTTTACTTGCTGCCATGTATTCCGATTCCGCTGAACTGAGTTCTACGGATCTTTGTTTCCTGCTATACCAAGAAACAGTTGTAGATCTGATACTGAAGATCCCCCCTAATGTGGTCTTTCAGTCCGTTGGGCTGCCCGCCCAATCTACATCCGTGAAGCCATGAAACTTCACCTCATCCGTCTGTATGTACCACAAGCCATACTCATATGTGCCCCTCAAGTATCTCAGGACATGCTTTCCCGCCTTCCAAAATAGCTTGGTAGGCTTAACCATCGCTTGACTAAGCTGGTTCACTGCGTAGCATATGTCTGGTCTTATGATTCACTAAATACATTAGTGAACCCACTAACTGTTGATAGACAGTAGCACCCACTACCTCTCCAGATGTAGCATCCTCTTTCCTCCAGTTTCCTGGAAGAGGAGTATCCATGGGTTTGCAGCCCTCCATGTGAAACTTACCCAGTATCTCCCTTGCATACTTGCCTTGAGACACAAAAATTTCACCATCTCGTTTCCATATTTCCAAACCAAGGAAATAATGAAGGAGGCCCATATCCTTCATCTCGAACTCCTTTTCAAGGTCCTCCTTGCATGAGTGTATTAGTTGCTCATCACCAGTCAGTATTAAATCATCAGTATAAAGAAAAATGATTAAAATCTTACCCTCCACCACAATTTGGTATAGGTTTTCATCCACCTTACTCTTAGTGAAGCCAAGTCGGGTGAAATAGTTGTCAATCCGAGTGTACCAAGCATAGGGTGCTTGATTCAGCCCATACAACGCTCTTTTGAGTCTACACACATGCGACTCGCTGCTGAAGATCTCAAATCCTTTAGGCTGCTCAATGTACACTTCTTCCTCAATGATCCCATTAAGGAATGCAGTCTTCACATCCATCTAATGACTGTGCCAACCCATCTACACTAAGAGAGCAAGGATGGTCCTTATGGAAGAATATCGTGCGACGGGTGCAAATTTTTCTTCATAATCTATCCCCTCTATCTATGAGAAACCCCAAGCCACAAATCTGGCCTTGTATTTCTCAACACTCCCATCAACAGTTTGCTTTACCTTGTAGATACATCTTGAACCTACCACTAATTTATCAAATGGCCTTGGAACAATTCCCTAAGCATTGTTTATGACAATGGAGTCATACTCCTCCACCATTGCATCTACTCATGTGGGCTCCTGGACTGCTTCCTGAAAGGAAGATGGTTCAATCACAATACATTTGCTCATGAGAGCCATGTATCCATTAAATCAGTCAGGAAACTGTCTTTGTCTGCACTGTGAAGTAGGGACTCCTACATTCTATGCAGCATCAAGTTTCAACCACTCAGCTTCTGTTGTACGCCTTCTGCCAGTTCTGATGTTTGGCTATGCATGAGTGGACTCCTCCACTCCATGAAACTCCTCATGTGGCTAATCCACATCTAGAGACTCATCTTTGGGAACCAAGAGTTCCTCCTCCGCATGTAATTTTAGCTCCCTCTCAAGCGACAACTTCATGGCTTTCTCCTCATTGAATTTTATATCCCATCGCACCACACTCATTCGATTGTTTGGAAAATACACACAATAATTATGGGGTGTTTCTATGTACCCCAAAAATATCCCAACTTTAGCAGTCGGCTCCAACTTCTTCCTGGAGTTCTTGGCCACATGCACATAAACATATGAGCCAAAAATCTCAAAGTGAGAAACATCCGATTTCTTACTAGTGAAAGCTTCTTTAGGTGTACTCATGCCAAGTACTCTATGAGGACAACGGTTTTGCACATAAACCACAGTGTTGCATGCTTCCACCCACAAATGCATTGGTAAGCCCTGATCATGTAGCATCACTCGTGCAACACCCACGATCATTCTGTTCTTCCTCTCCAAGAAACCATTTTGTTGTGGTTTATGTGGCGCTATGAGTTCTCTTCGAATTCCTTCTTTGCTACAAAAGTCTTTAAATTCGTTAGAGATGTACTATCCACCATTATCGCTCCTCAGAGCCTTCAATTGCTTCCCCGAATCTTTCTCCACCAATGCCTTAAACTCACAAAACTTTGAGAATGTCTGATCCTTTTTCTGCATGAAGAAGATCCAACATTTATGAGAAAATTCATTAACAAAAATAACATAATACCTGTATTTTGTTGTTGAAGCAACTGAGAATGGTCCACACACGTCTATGTGAACTCTCTCCAGGATCACCAAAGCACGGTTCTCCTTTTCATGAAAGGTGGACTTTACATACTTCCCCATGGTGCAACCCTTGCACCGATCTAACTGAGCAAGTGTTCCCATTGGAAGTTCAGTAGATATTTATTGCACGACTTTCAAGGCTCCATGATAAAGATGGCCCAATCGCCTGTTGATCCAGGTGGATATTGGTGGCCACCCGCCTATTCCACTTGGGGCCCCACCATTGTCTCTTTCATTTTTTTTCACAACTTACTATTTTTAGTAGTTTTTCGAGTCCTGAACTTCCGGAGCCATGTTGAAGCCCCAAACGGAGATAGTATGCCGAAGTTACGTCCCTGGGAAGTTGAAACACCAATTTACCCAAACGAGGCCCATAGTTTTGGCGCTTCATCTCCTAGGGTTAGGTTTTTGGACGTTTAGAATTCTCCATTGTTTCTCCATAATAAATAGGCCCTCGAGCCTCATTGTAATATATTTTAGAGGTCTGTAGTTGCTACATCTCTTCTCAGATATTCGCTACCAACACCCTAGCTATTTTATTTCCATCATGTTTGTAAGCATATTTCTGTGATTTGATATTAATGAAACGAAACCTTATTTTCGTTGTATTTCTATGTTTATGGTTATTTTTGTATTATGTTGCATTGCTGCATAAATCTGGATTAGTGGTATCAAAGTGGTTTGTTTTTTCTCGATCCTTCTTTGCATGTCCCCGACAAGGTCGGGGTATAAGGAGTTAGGGCTCGATCTGGTGGAACCTTTGCAAGATCAGCCTCACGAACCCCGACGGACGCCCATGGGGGACGAAAAGAAAGATGAGGGAGCAGGAGATCCTATCAAAATATTGCTCGAGGAGGCCCTCGAAAAACAAAGGAATGCGATGATGGATAAATTTTCCCAGATCCTTCAACGACTGCCCACCGATACTGCATCTGCATCTAGCAGCCACTCTGGAGGCGTGACTCCCTTTAAGGTACAAGTAAACTTTGACATTCCCATATTTGAGGGTAAAATAGATGTAGATGTTGTAGATAGATGGTTGAATCTATTAGAAGGATATCTCTCGGTTCATGAATTTTCTGACCGGGAGAAGATTATTTTTTCACTCCTCAAAGTTAACTCCCATGTCAAGGACTGGTGAGAAACCTACTGTGAGAAAAAGGATGAGACAAAACCCTCTCTATTCTCAGCCATACCCACTTGGAATTATTTCTGAGATGCCATCAAGGAACAATACTATCCCGTGGGGAGCTATGAGGACAAGTACATACAATGGACCACGCTACGGCAACAAAGGGATCAAGATGTGCATGAGATAACAAATTTGTTCCATACCTTGCGCACAAAGTTGGGTATCAAAGATTTAGAGAAAAATTTGGTGCTAAAGTATCGTGGTTGTCTGCACAGATACATTCAGGAGGAAATGGAGTTCCTTGACATCTCCTCGCTTGGTACGGCATATCGGTAGGTTGCCAAGATTGAGCAGAAATTCAAACAAAAGAAGTGAGACTTTGGATCTGCGAATCAAAAGCAAGGGAAAGGTGCCCCCAAACCATAGAAAAAAGGACAAAGCCAAGGCATGGTGGCCCAAGACAACCTACCAAAGACACAAGCAAAGAACAACACCGTGAAGCCAAATAAGGACACGGGAAAGTGGTGTGAGTTCCATAAGAGCTCCACTCACAACACAAGTGAGTGTCGGGCCAAGCAGTCGTTGGTGGCCGAGATGAGGGCTTCTGAATTAGATGCATGCTCTGACTTTGGATCAGAACTTGACAAGGTGAATGACAAAGGGAAGCAGGTTATTGATGCGGAGCCCAATGCCATTGTTGCGACTATGAAGATCCAGAAGGAGGAACCAGAAGATCTAGAGGAGGCAGAGCATCTCTTCCACTCCCAAATGTGGGTAAATGGTTCCCCACTACTGTTCATTGTCGACAATGGGAGCCAAAAGAACCTCATTTCAGCAGATGTCGTGAAGCGGTTGGGCTTGCCGACCACAGCGCACCCATAACCATACACCATTGGGTGGCTTCCCCAAGGACGGGATCTCCGCGTCAACTAGCAGTGTCACCTTCCCTATAGCATCAAGCCCTTCACAGATGAGGTATTGTGTGACATTGCTCCTATTGATGTTTCTGATGTATTATTAGGCCAACCATACTTATGGAAGCGACATGTTATGTATGAGTCCGGCCTCGTGCTATTATTTTTACTTTGGGGAAATAAATTGTATCAGATCTTTTAGAGGTACCACGCCTCCCTTATCTCTTTCTCAAGGAGAAAAATATTTCGGCAAGATCGACTTGAAGTATGGGTATCACCAGGTACCAATCGAACCCTCTGATGTGTGGAAGACTGCCTTTAAAGCCAAGGAGGGCCTTTTCGAATGGCTCGTCATGCCTTTCGGATTGACAAATGCTCCCGCAACCTTCATGAGGTTGATGGATGACATCTTGCATCCATTCACCAACTCATTTGTAGTGGTATACTTGGATGACATTCTTATCTTCAGCCAGACTTGGGAAGAGCACCTCCACCACATCTGAGAAGTCCTCCAAACACTGCGGCAACACAAGTTGTGTGCCAATTTGGAGAAGTGCACTTTTGGCATGACCCAGGTTCAATATCTGGGATACATTATTGATGAAAGGGGGGGTGCATGTGGATCCAGCCAAGATCCAAGTCATTCGGGATTGGCCAGCCCCAACCACTATAACAGAGCTTCGCAGCTTTCTGGTTCTTGCTAATTTCTACCGTAGATTCGTGTTGGGATTCTCTCATATCACTTGGCCCTTGAGTCAAGTCACCAAAGGAGGAGCGAGAGAAAAATTACGGTGGTCGGAATCTGTGAAAGGGATTCGTAGAATTGAAACATCGCCTCTGTTCTGCCCCAGTGCTCACATTACCAAACTTGCAACAACCATTTGAGATCGAGACAGATGCCTCTGACTGTGCTATTGGGGAAATTCTTACTCAACATGGGCATCCAGTGGCATATCATAGTGAGACATTGTCTGACACAGTTCGAAAGTATCCCACTTATGACAAAGAAATGTATTCCATTATGCAGGTTTGTCGACAATGGAAGCATTACATTTTGGGGAAGGAGACAATCATCCACACAAACCACTGACCCCTGCAGTTCATACAGACACAAGGGAAGTTATAGAGCGATCGCCATCAGAAGTGGTCCACATATCTGCAACAATTTCATTTGAACATCAAGTACAAGAAGGGTAGCACCAATAATGTTGCAAATTGCCTCAGCCGACCACCGATCATGACCATAACCACCATTCTCAACTCTTGTGGGCATGAGACTTCTGATTGGTTGCTTCTCTACAAGAGCGATCCATAATTTAGCTACACATACAAGGCACTCTTGGGGGGTATGCAAGTTCCAAATTTTCACCTCCAAGATACACTATTATGTCACCTAAGGCACCTTTGTGTTCCTTCAAGCGAGCGTGCCAAGATGATATGGGAAGCACACTACAGTCGAGTCGCTGGGTATTTTGGGGTCGAGAAAATAGTGGCAGTATTGTAGAATTATTTCTATTGACCGAACCTTTGACAGGATGTCAAGAAGTACATTAGATCCTGCACTGCTTGTGCCATTGCCAAACCGACCATCAAGAAGCAAGGGCTATATACTCTGATACCTACCCCTAGTCGACCTTTGGAATCCATCTCCATGGATTACATTTTAGAAATTTCTTCTACTAAGCATGGAAAAGACTATGTTTTCGTGGTCGTCGACAGATTCTCAAAGCTGGCCATTATGGTGGCCTGCAAGAAGAATATCACAGCAGAAGCCACTGCTAAAATCTTCTTTGAATGAGTGTGGGTGCACTTTGGGATCCCATTGTCTATCATATCAGATCGTGACAGTAGGTTCCTCAACACATTTTGGTCCAACCTTTGGTCAATGTTAGACACCAAGCTCACTAATTCCACAACTTTCCATCCCCAAACTGATGTCTAGACAGAGGTTTTCAACAGGATGATTGTACACATTCTACGCATGTAAAATTCAAAGCATCCATGCACATGGGATGAGAGCCTTCCCTATGTACAACATAGCTATAAACGGGCTCTCCACAGCTCAACTAGCCATAGCCCCTTTCAGGTGGGCTTGGGATTCCAGCCACTATGTCCCATTGACGTAGCCATGCCATTTGCAGCTACTCAGGCCAATTCGGCTCATGTCCATTCTGAAGCTGACAAAGGAAACAACTTCATTGAGCGCATTTAGCACATCCACCAACAGGTTCATGACATATTGGACTGAGCCAATGCTAAGTACAAGCAACGACATGATCAACATCGGGTGCCACACAACTTCCAGGTGGGAAAAAAAGTGTGGCTACATTTGCATAAGGAGCGCCTCACTGGACCCCATCGCAAGATTCACCCGCTCTGATATGGGTTGTACACCATCACCAAGGCTGTAGGGAAAAATTTCCTTCGAGCTTAGTATTCCACCATTCCTTGGTCTACACCCAGTATTCAATGTAGACCGCCTTCATCCCTACTTCCCACCTCTATTGGACACCTATGACATTGCAGAAGAACTCACACCAAAAGAGTTAAACCCAGTCTGCATGGAACAGGCCACCACAGACTGTATCATGGACATGCAAATCAAGAACACTCGCCGACAGAAGATCCAATTGTATCGGGTTGTCAAAGTTGGCCAACTCCTGCACCAAGGCAAGTGGTTCACCAAGGGCCAAGTTCAACAGAAGTTTCCTCATCTCATGGAGGAACTCAACGCAATGGGTACCATTGCTTCCTAAGGGGGGAGGAATGATCCATGTGGATATTGGTGGCCACCCGCCTATTCCACTTGGGGCCCCACCATTGTCTCTCAGTTTTTTTCACAACTTACTATTTTTGGCAGCTTTTCGGGTCCTGAACTTCCGGAGCCGTTTTGAAGCCCCAAATGGAGATAGTATGCCGAAGTTACGTCCTTCGGAAGTTGAAACACCAATTTACCCATACGGGGCCCATATTTTTGTCGCTTCATCTCCTAGGGTTAGGTTTTTGAACGTTTAGAATTCTCCATTGTTTCTCCATAATAAATAGGCCCTCGAGCCTCATTGTAATACAGTTCATAGGTCTGTAGTCGATACATCTCTTCTCAGAGATTCGCTACCAGCACCCTAGATATTTTATTTCCATCATGTTTGTAAGCATATTTATGTGATTTTATATTAATAAATGAAGCCTTATTTTCGTTGTATTGCTATGTTTATGGTTATTTTTGTATTCTGTTGTGTTCCTACATAAATCCGGATCACCTGTGCCATAATTCGCCCTCATCCTGGCTCACCACTTTTTCTGCCTTGCCCATCATGGCAACGCAGCCATCGACCTCTAGCTTGTAGAGATTCTTAACTTGAATCCCTATCCTCTTGGCTTGACCCGTTGTTTTATGTCATAGGAAATATTTTCCATCACTGAAAACAATGTCATAGCCTCTGTCCTCCAACATCGCGGCTGAGTCCAAGTTTTTCTTCAAACCTAGAACATGCATGACATTTTTCAATTGAAATGGTTTACCTGACTCCCTCTCAAAGGTAATAGTACCAATGGCGGTGGCACTTTATCGTCCATCTTCGCCCACCTAAAAAATATTTGTGTCATATGTGTATGATGTTTATGGTGTGGCTATGTATCTTATGAGATGTTTACATGATATATTTTTGAATGGTTAAGTGCTTGAATCTGGTAATAATTGTTAAAAAGGCCATAATATTAATTCAACACCCCCCCCCAGTATATAAAATGTTGGAAATTAGCACCAATAAGGAATTAAACAACAAGAAAGGAAGATAAAGAATACACACACACACACACACATATATATATCAACAGTAATGAAATAGAACTAGAAATCAACAACAGAAAGGAAAAGAAAATGTGTATCAACAACAATAAAGAAATTTTCATAAATTCAATTGAACAATGATAGAGATCGAGTGATGAACCAACAAATATTTGTTTCCTATCCAAAAAAAAATCATCAAAGGCAAAAAACTCTCAGGTATCAAATTTGGTTTAATGGTTGTTGTTTTTCTTACAATATTTTTTTTTAAAAAGAAATAAATTGTAGATATTACACAATAAATCAAAGCGTGTTGATTAATAGAAACCAGAGAACATATAGAAATTCAAGGAATAATTATGTATACAACAAAAAAATATATGGTGAAAATGATGTGGGAATCACAAATCCTTTACCCATTTATTAAATATTGTTGAATGTTATAAATGTAACAATTATGGACTCAAAGAAACTGAGTGTAGATATGGAAAAATAGTACCTCCCTCTCATAATGGGAAAAAAGAAGAAGAAATCCAACCATTGATGGAAAAGAATCATAAAAGGAAAGAATAATATTAATTTTCTTCCTATGCTCAAAGTCAAGGAAGCGTTCTAAGAGGAACAATGGATCAACAAAGATATGATGAGAGTAATGGTAGACAAGAAATATATCTGAAATTATCAAAGATAACATCATGGACTTCAAGAAAGTAAAATCATTAGTATCCCAATGAATCCTCATATGACAAATAAGAAAGTCAATAGTAATAAGATATGGAAGCGAAAAGAGAAAATAAATAAGATGTGTAATTTGGTTATGTGCAGAAAATATGAATAGATACAATGGAATATAGACTATAGATACTCATACCACATGGAAACATATTGTAGGAGTAAGTTACTCATTTCTTTAAGAAAATCCAAATAAAAGAGAGAAATTATTCAGAGCGGATTAAAAAATAATTGGAAGAAGATACCCCTATCAAGATTCAACTTAGCAAGGTATGGAAGTAAAAGGAAGAAAATATACTCAACATGATTATATCATTAGTTTCTCTTCATTGAAAAGAAGAGGATGGATTCAAGTGAATCCAAAACTGAAAAATGCAGGAAGTAAAAATAAATATACAAAGTGTTACATATATGTGTGAACTCTCTCCAGGATCACCAAAGCACGGTTCTCCTTTTCATGAAAGGTGAACTTTACATACTTCCCCATGGTTCAACCCTTGCACCAATCTAACTGAGCAAGTGTTCCCATTGGAATTCCAGTAGATATTTGTTGCATGACTTTCAAGGCTCCATGATAAAGATGGCCCAATCGCCTGTGCCATAATTCGCCCTCATCCTGGCTCACCACTTTTTCTGCCTTACCCATCATGGCAGCACGGCCATCTACCTCCAACTTGTAGGGATTCTTAACTCGAATCCCTATCCTCTTGGCTTGACCCATTGTTTTATGTCGTAGGAAATCTTTTCCATCACCGAAAACAACATCATAGCCTCTGTCCTCAATAATCGCGACTGAGACCAAGTTTTTCTTCAGACCTGGAACATGCATAACATTTTTCTATTGAAATGGTTTACCTGAATCCCTCTCAAAGGTAATGGTACCAATGCTAGAGGCACTGTATCGTCCATCTTCACCCATCTCTATATGAATTTGGAGATCTTTCTCCTCCAAGTCACTGAAAATCTCCTTATCTCCCATCATGTGGAAGGAAGCACCGCTATCAGGATACCACACTGATCCCATTGCGCTTAATACCAAGCATGAGATCAAAGAGAAATAAAGTTAAAATTGCGAGGCAAGGGCCTCACCAGCTATAGCTTCAATAGCCTTCTTGTTCTTCTTCTTCTGTGGGTATTTAGTGGTGAGATGCCCATGTTCGTGACAGTGAAAACACTTCACCTTGGACAAATCTAGTTTCTTGCCTTTAGACTTAGATTTTGAATGTAATTTCTTCCCCTTCCCTTTCCTTTCCTTGGAAGCCAAAGCACAATCCTCCTCATCATCATGCTTTGATGAAGAGCCATCTCTATTGTTCCACCTAAACTCCTCCTGCACTAGATCCGACCACAGTCGTTCCCAATCCGAAATTTTTTCCCGTCCATTGAAAAAGTCTTGATAACTGTGCCAACTCCTAGGAATTCCCAAGAGATCCAAGCTCACCAAATCATCATCAGCAACAGTGATTCCCACACTCCCCAGTTCGTCCCAACATTGGACAAACTTTGTGAGATACTTTGGAATATTTTCACCCTTTTCCATCTTGATCTTTCTGAGTTTATCCTTCAGCGCCAATTTCCTATGGTCGTTGTTGCTTTGGAAAATATCTGTCAAAGCCTTCCACATAGAGTATGGAGTGGCTTTCCAATGAAGGCTTGAGACAATGTGGTCTCATACACCTTCCAACAGAATCCTTTTCATCTTCGCTACTTTATTTTTCCATGCGTCAAGTAATGCAGCATCTGTCGAAGTGGGCTTAGGAACATCACTGTCAGTGAATTCCTTCAAGCCATTATCTTCAAGCACTGCCTCCATTTTGTCCTTTCAGGAAATGTAGTTCGATATTCCCTTGAGTGCATACTCTAGCCACAAGCCATTGAAAGCCATTTCGATGTTTACTCAACTGTCACACCAAGAAATTCTTGCAGCAAAATAAAATTGTTTCCACCAACAAACTCAGCTACTGCATCAAAATTTCAATATTCTTTGCTCCGATACCATGTAGAAATTTTAATAAAAATTATGTATTTCTTGGATTCTCCTGATCTAACAATTATATGCCACTGTTAAATTCAAAATCGCTTCTACAAAAATCTTTGTAGAAATTTAAAACACGATCGCCAATTGCAAACACATGAAGAAAGATCAATCACACATAACACAGATGTTTTTACCGGGAAAGCATAAAGCTAAAACCCCCACTATCATATATTGTGTATATATCATGGATCATGAAACAATCTCATACAAAAATCTAATCCAAGAGCTCTCAGTACAATATAAAATCATCTCACACTGTCATACAAAAATTTTCAAATACATGCGCCAATTCACTGCCTCCTAACAACCTGCCTCCACTGTGCAATCCCTGCCGATCACAACCCCTGAATGAATGAGATCCTACTTGCCTTGACTTCGTAGTCCTCATTCGCATCTCCAATGTGTGTGTGGTTGCATGAGGGCACCCACTAATATCACAACTAATAGTCAAATTGTCCCTTTCACCTATCTCTCAACTGGGTCTCCACTGGATCTGACATGCATGTAGTTAACAGTAGTAAATCTTCAATTGCATGTGAAACCACTGCTTGTGAATTAATTAAATAATTAATTCATTGATCTCTCACTAGTGTATGTTCAGTTACAACTAGCACAACTGAGTTTAACTCACTTAACTAAGTTAAACTACTTTACACCTCACATAACTACACATCCAACTCTGTTACAACTCCGAATCACTTAGTTACACCTAAGTCCACTTGTATGTCCCACCAACGAACCTTTGAACTCAAATTTCCCATAGCTAACTGGTTTTCCACTTCAGTTAACTATTTCCAAGTGCTTCATGAGAATAGATTAATGTTTATTGTCCAACTATTATTAAGGGATAATAATAGTCGACATGCATCTATAAATAGACTTCGCACATACATCTAAAAATAGAACATCATCTATAAATAGAATTTTCTCAACATCTATAAATAGACTTCCGCTATAAATAGAATTTTCTCATCCGTTCTAAAAATATATTTACACCTAAAAATAGCACAAGGCTCAATCCTAGTGTAGGTGCTTAATTTTCACTAGGATCATCGTCTTGTTGAATCTCAACAAACAATAACGGTGGCTGCAAAAATAAAGGTTAGCTACAGAATTGCATGAATTTCGTAGATAATTACAAAAAATCATCTAAATAATAAGAAAAATTATTATATAAAATAGAGATCATATAAATGCCTTCTTATATGTAAAATATGTCAATTTTCACTGATTGAGTTTATGGATTTTGCGAAAAAGGAAGAAAATATGGTAGAAAAAGATGTCAAAATAGGAAAAGTCTTGAGGTTCAACATACCCCCACTAAGAGACCATTGCATGTCCTCATGCAATTTCCAAAATTGTGAGCCTTCACCTTTTACTGCATCTGTTCTGATACCTCTTCCAATACATCCAACTTCCTCTTCTTTCCTTTCCTTGAGGTGATTTCCATTCTTGGTTTCTTCATGAGGAGTTTGTACTTCAAACTAATGACTTTTCTGTTCAGGTAGCCATTCCTTTTCTTCATTTTCTTGTTCTTTTTATACCATAGCCCCAAATGTAGAATAGTATTGTCACTGATGACCTTTTCTAAGTGGTTTTGTTCCTTCGAAGATTCATTTTCTTGCCTGATGTGCCTATTCGGTATCTCTAGTTCATAGATATCTTGCTTCAAAGAGTTTACTAGAGGTTCATGTGGACTAGTAGGCTACTCTTCAACATTTGACTTCTCCTTTGCATGTTTCTTTTCTAAGGACTCAATGTAGTTATAAATTTCTTATTGTGCCAGGTTAATTTATGGGGTCCTTCTGCTTGGACTGTGTATAGGAGAGGCAGTAATAGGCGATGGTACTTGGGGCTCTTCATCTAAATAATCAAACTCTTCTTCCTATGGGGTTTTATTCTTCAAGGGTTTATGAAGTCTGGAACTTCTCCTTGGTTGTGGAGGGCTTAAGATTTCTGAGTTTATAACTTTTCCCTTTTCCTTTCCATTACCTCTCTTTTTGTGACCACTCTATTTCTTATTCTTCAGTAATTCTGCAATGGTGATTTCTTCTTCTTCTACTACTTGTGTTTGAGGTGAGGATTTGTCTTCAATGCAGGTATCAACCTTTCTCCTCCTGCTTCTTTTGGTCTTATTATCCTTAGGTTTTTCTTGTGCTTCTTCTTGAAAATTATCCCTGATCGGAAACCTTCCCAGGAGTCTCCTATACTCTTTAAATGAAATTAAATGAGTATCTTTATCAGTCCATGATGATACATGATATTGTCTATGGATTGGATTATTTTCTGCACAGTTCCTGAATTTTTTTTTTAAGTTGCTCAATAGGAATTATGAGAGGTTTATTTCTCCATCCTCTAGGAAATTCATTAACATTCTGGCATGGTAGACAAACATACAACCAAATCTACCCTCGCAAGTAAATTTTTTTTGAATAATTAACAACATGTTTCTCCATTTATTTTTAAGTGCCATACTAAGAATTCCCTTATTAAAAATAGTAGTGTCCATATCTGGACTTTTCAGAAAAAAATTTCCATTATTCTCCATGAATTTCCCTATTCTTGAACCATCTTTCACTGGTTTTCGAAAGTTCTGTGGCTTCTACTATGAAGGACTCTGTCACCGAAAAATTTACAACCCCAATTTCTACCTTTGCCCCGTCGAAGGCTCTTGCGAAGGACTTGGTGACCTCTTTATGGAACCCATCGAAATTTTCTATGAACTAGAGCCATCATACATTCTGTGGCATTTCCTTCATCTGTGGATAACCTTCTATGAATTTTCCTCCCACAGGCTCGGTTCTTACTATTAAACCCATGTCTCTGTTGTAAGGGATTTTCGCCTTCAAGACTGTTCTTTTTCGACCAGGTAAATTGAGGGTTGGCTCTGAGTTAAGAATGTCGAAAGGAGATTGGAGGGACATGTAGGTAAATAGGTAATCGGGTGAGGGTTTATGAAAGTGAGTAAGTGGGTTACGGTATGATATATGATTGTTAATCATTAATGAATGAAATCGGTCTTGATCATTAAGCGGATATGATACAGATGAAATGGAAAATTATGGATTTGTGGTGTGAACTAAGTATAATCAGTTTTAATGATGACAATTTGAGGTGGCAACATATGATCATCTAAATCATATACACTAATGTTTTTTAACCTTATTATTTAAACAACTTTTGTAACATACCATGGAATTAACCTTTGTTGTTCTTCTTTCTGTCTTGATTCCTCGAGTGTCTTTTCAACATGATCTTCAAAGGAGTCTTTAGTTGCTTCTGTTCAGTATGTCCTATTTCAATAGCCTTCAAAAGTGTATCAGAGCTGCAGAATGTGATGATAGCTGCAGATTATTTTGAGAGCTGCAAAAATGTAGCAATTTTGTAGCTAATATTTTATTGCTTCTGAAAAAGAAAGGGAACAAAGAACTAGGGATTTCTAGAATGGGAGAAAATATAAGATGTCGGAAATGAGCTATGATTTTCACCTTGTATTTTCTGTATAAGGACGCCAATCATTGATTGGTTTTCATACTTATATATATATATATATATATATATATATATATATATATATATATATATATGAAAAGTAGAAAGAAGACTAATTTGGGGAAGAAGAAGGATTCTTATTCACCAACTTCATATCAGCATTGTCTTGAAATTTTTTGATAAATTCCTCCTTTGTAATTGGTTTATGATAGACCTTTAGTCGATGTCCATTCACAAGAAGAGGTGACTTTTCTTCATCAATTGTCCTTATCTTGACTGCCCCATTGTCAAAGACTTTTTCGATCTCATAAGGCCCAAGCCAATGAGTCTGAAATTTTCCTTGGAAGTCTTTGAACTTTGAATAGAAAAAAAGTGCCCAATCTCCTGCTTGAAATTTTATTTCTTTTATGTATTTATCATTCCATCTGGACCTTTGTTGTTGAACTAGGCGAGTATTTTAAACTGCATCTTGTGTGATCTCATCAAGCTCACTGAGTTTCTCCATTTTGTGCTTTTGGGCTTCTGACAAATCAAGTCCCAGTCTGACTGTTGTTTTGAAGGTTTTGATCTGGAATTCTATTAGAAACAAGACTTGCTTCCCATAAAAAATTTCATAGGGAGTATGTCCTGTTGTATTCCTCCATGTAGTATGGTAGGCCCATAAGGCTTCAAGAAGCTTTTCTGCCCAATCCTTCCTATGTTGATGTACAGTCTTTGTGAGGATTGCTTTAATCACTTTATTGGTGGACTCCACTTGTCCATTTCCCTGTGGATGATATGGAGTAGACTTTCTATGTTTGATATTATATTCCTCCACAATATTTTGCACCATACAGGATGTAAATTGAGTTCCCTGATTTGTCACAATTTCCCTTGGGACACTAAAACGAGTGAAAATATCCTAAAAAAGAAATGAAACTACAAAATTTTCATTAGCAAAAGAAAGTGCTTTAGCCTCTACCCATTTAGTGACATAATCAGTACAAACCATAATATACCTCCTTTGTTCTGATGGTGGATTTATTGGTCCAACAAAATCCAGATCCCATTTTTCAAAGGGTTCGATGAGTACCTGAGGTTGTAAGGGAATTTCATCTATAGGAACAGGTTTCCCCATTCTCCAACAACTATCACACCTTTTGAGATACTCCTTGGCATCTTTAAAAATGGATGGTTGATAATATCCTAAATGAATGATTTGATAAGAAATCCTCTTATCAGCAAAGTGTCCACCACAAGGTTCATTGTGGCATGCCTTCAGGATTTTAGGTATTTCATCTTCTCGTACACATCTCCTAATGATGAGATCTAGACCTCTCTTGTACAATTCATCATTTTCCCATGAATATAATGCACTTGTTTGAATTATTTTTCTCTTTTCTCTAGGAAACAAGTATGTTGGTAATTTTCTTGTAGCTAAGTAGTTAGAAATGTCTGCAAACCATGGAGATTTAGTAGATATTGAAAAAATATATTCATCAGGAAAATTATCCTCTATTGGAGTATCATTATTGTCATTTTGAATTCTAGACAAGAAGTCAACACCTGTGTTTTGTTTTATAGATCGGTCTAGAATGGTGATGTTAAATTTTTACAGGAGTGATAACCATCTTGTGATTATTCCATTAGTGATAGATTTATTCATTAAATAACTAATTGCAGAATGATCTTTGTGAATAAAGGTTTCATATCCAATTATATAGTGTCTAAATTTGTTAATAGCATGGACAGTAGCTAGAAACTCTTTTTCAGTAATAGTGTAATTTAACTCAGTAGGAGTCAAATTTTTATTTGTGTAGTAGATGGCATAGGGGGTCAAATATTTTTGTCCTAATACAACTCCCAAAGATGTATCTGAAGCATCTGTTGAGATATGAAAATTTATTTTCCAATTTGGTCCTCCTAATATGGGTGTCTCAGATATTTTTGCTTTTAAAGTTTCAAATGCCATTTTACACTAAATATTCCAACTAAATTCACAATCTTTGGTAAACAATTTGAAGAGTGGAGATGCAATTTTCGTGAATTTTTCTATAAATATTCTATAGTACCCTGTAAAACCAAGAAAACTTATAACATCCTTTTGATAATTTCGAATTGATAATTTGGAGATGAATTCAACTTTGGATGAGTCCACTTTAATTCCATCCCCTGAAATGTGGTGTCCTAGAAAAATTCCTTCAGTAAACATCATAAAGCATTTTTCATGATTTAATGAAAGATTTGCTTCTTTACATATTTTAAGAAATTTTTCCAAATTTTCAAGAGCTTCTTCAAAATAATTTCCATAAAATGTAAAATCATCCATATATACTTCCACACAATCATGTATTAAATCAGAGAAAAATCCTAATACTTTTCATTGGAATGTCACAGGTGCATTGCACAATCCAAGAAGTAAGTACTCGGTAAGCATAGGTTCCCCATGGATAGGTGAATGTGGTTTTGTCTTGGTCTTCAGGTGCTACTTGAATTTGATTGTAACCACTAAAACCGTCCAAGAATGAGAAATATTTCTTCCCTGCTAATGTATCCAAAACTTGATCTATGAAAGGAAATGGAAAATGATCTTTTAGAGTAGACTTATTCAATTCTCTATAATCAATGCATATCCTCCATTTACCATTATTTTTAGGGAAAATCACTAAGGGAGAAACTCACTGACTGTCTGAAATTGGATAAATGAAGTTTACATTCAACAATTTTTGCAATTCTTCTTTCACAATTTCCCTAAGATTTGGATTCATCCTTCTTTGAGGTTGTCTAATAGGCCTAGAGTTTTCCTCAATATAGATATGATGTATGCAAGTCTCGGATTAATTCCTTTCATATAAGTGTACTCCCATGCATATGTAAAAGAATGTTTTTGCAATGTTTTGATTAACTCTTCTTGTTGGAACTTTTCCAAGTTTTTGTTTATGTTCAAATATTTTCCTAGAAATATTTCAACTACAGAGTTATCAAATTCTTCCATAGAATATAAATACATATGTCTGGATGACAAGTATTAAATATTATATTGTTCCTGAAAATTATGATCATCTTCACATTGTGAAGATGTTTCAAAATTTTCTATTGAATTTAAGATTTCACTTTCTTCACTAATATGAGAAATAGGAAGGAGAGGTTGTATATCATTGTCATCATCCATCCATTCTTCATTTTCTATTTCTGTAATTGTTTTTATTGGAGGATATAGAGTGAATTTCTTTGTTGAATTACCATCAGAAAAAAAAAAAAAAAAAAAAAAAAAACATATCACCAGATCTACAATTAATGAAAGCATCAGCTATAGCTAACCAGGGTCTTCCTAATATCAATGGATGCCCCCCTAGGTTGTTCTTGAGATTTAAGATCATAAAATCAACTGGATATTCCCAATATTCTAAGGACATGTAAATATCTTCTAATACACCATCTAGCTTGATTACTGATCTATCTACTAACTGCAGTAATGTTGGTGTATATTGAAGGTTTGGAAGCCTATTTGTTCCATGGTTTGTTTGCTCATGATGCTTATGTCTGCTCCTAAATCAATGTATGTGGAATCTCAATACCATTCATGTGTGTTTTTACAATTGGACTTCCTGGATCCAAATATTTTTGTATGGCTATTTTTCCCATCATAATGTCTGCAATTTTTCCTACTAATTGAATCCTTTTTACTTCTTTTGTTTTTCTTCCTGGTTTTTTTATACTCAACTATGTTATTGTTTTAACGAGGATGGGAATATCCTTAATGGATTGTAACAAAGGAATTTAGATATAGATATTTTTCAATTCATCTAGAAAATCATAGTTAGGCAACATAATTTTTTTTTCTACCCCTCTATTGATTTTTAATCGTTTAGGGAAAGGAGGGTTAGAAACAGATACTGAAGGTTGCTCTACGATAGGAGTTGAGTTTGATGGATTTTCTTGTTTTTTATTTTGAGAATTTTGATTATGTTTAAGGGATGTCCCTTCTCCAGAATTTTTATTTTGCTGTAGAGAAATTTCTTCATTAAGATCATCTTTTTCCTAAATAGCAACAAAGGAATTTTTCCTTTCTAATGTCCTACCAGATCAAAGTTGAACATTGTTAAGATCTAGTGCAGTAATCATATAAGTTGGAAAAGTATTTCCTTCTATGTTATAAGTAGGTTGAGCATTTTTATTGTTCGGGTTTGGTAATGGTTGGGCAAGTACTTGATTTGGTCTTTGTGGAAAAGGTAATGAAAGTTGTGGCTTATGATTTTGGAATTGAGGTTGTTGACTATGTTGTGGAAAATGTTGGGGAGGATAGTTTGGATAGGATTATGGATATTGGTGATATTGAGAGTATCTACCATAAGGATTTTCCATTCCTTGTGTCCAAGGTTGAGGTTGGGACCAAGGTTGTTTCCATGGCATTGATGAATTCCAATTGTTTGGTGGGGGCTGAGTATACATTTGATTGTTAAAACCTTGAGTTTGCAGCCCTTGCCATGGTCTTAAAGAGACAAAAAAAAGAGGTTCTACTAGATGTGGAGCTATTTCTTCTTGGAAAACAGCCTTAATACCTAGTATATAGGGACATTTTTTTGTTTCGTGATTCTTTGCACAAATAACACAGGTCTCTATGACTTTTAAATCAAGAGGACATTATCTTAAGGCATGTTTCTTTCTACATTTAGGACAGAGAATAGTGAAGGCATCAGTTTCAGATTTCTTCTTGTTTTGTAATTTCAGGGTGTTTGTTGGTTCACTAAGACTCCATAAGATATAGGTTTTAAATTCATCAAGCACATTTCCTATTTCTTCCCTACTTACTGTTCCAGTTGCAGATTTATTCACTCTAGAGAGAATAGGATCTCTTTCAATTTTCCCAGTTCTTGATTTTCCTCTCGAAAGATGAATGCATAGGTTTGCAATTTTAGGTAATGATAGTTGAGAGATATCTCCCTTTCCCATCATATTAAGAATATCTATCCATTCATCTCTGATGGATTTTAACAAGAGGGCTTTTAAAGTATCTTGATCTAAATTCTCCATTTTAGGTCTTTTTGTATTGTAATTGAATCTCTCAATTGAGTCTTCCAAGTTTTCATCCTCTCTTTGCATCATTTAAAATAATTCATCCTTCCGATTAATAGGTGTGCAATAATCCATATACCTTTGTAAGAATGCACTTTTCATTTCATCCCCTGTCCTAATAGATTGTGTTATCAAGCACATGAACCATTTTAAAGTTGCACCCTTGAGTGTTGCAGGAAATATTTTCAATTTTTGATAGTCTTGTAAGTAGTCATATGATCTACATAAAACCTCAAATTCAAATAGAAATGTTTCAGGATCTTCATTCCTTAATCCATGGAAATTTGGAAGGATGGAAGGTGAAATATTCTTCATTATGGCATTTGTATCCTCATCAACTATAGGAAATCCAATAGAGTTATGGCCCTCCCTATTTTCTCTTCTTCTATTCTCTTCACCTCTTCCTCTACCTTGTCCTCCGCCTCTTCTTCCTCCTCCTCTTCTTAAGGCTTCTCCATTTAGAACTTCTCCTTCTTCGACCATTGTAGATTCTTCAGAGCTAATGTAGGGTTATAACTGTAGAGTTATTTGTTCTTCCTTTGGTTCTTCTATCAATGAGATATTGAAGAAAGTTTCTTCTTCTTCCTCACTAGGGATTTCTAACTCCTGAGCTAGAATCTGTTCTCCTATAGAGGTGAAAAAGGTTACTCCTTCTGTTGGAGATCTATGATCTTCCTCTTCTAAGACTCCCTCAATAGATGAAGTTGGAGAGTCTCCTAGTTGGCTTTCTGACCTTAAGACTTCAGTAGTCTATGTCTTGTTGTGAAAAATGGAATATGAGTTTGATATGGTGGTGTGGCACTTCGTGGTCTTGGTGGAGTGAGTGGTGTTGATGGAATCAGACTTCTACCTCTAGCTATAAATCTACCCCTAGAGTCACATGTCCTTTTTTTTTAAGATGTAAGAAATAAGGCTTCCTAATTACACTTCCTCGGCAATGGTGCCAAAATGTTTAGTCAATTTAATGTCTTAAATTTCTACCAACCAAGGTTAGTAATCATGATGAAGTATGGTGCACTATATATGTTTAGATGCCCTTCTTTCTTACTTTGTTGTGTAGTTTTATATATTGTTTTTGGGGGTTTGTATTTTATGTCTAATGCTAAAAACTAAAATCTGATCTAAGGAATGAAATCTAACCTTTTAAACAAAATCTTAAATGCTAAGAGGTAAAGAAATCTGAAAGAAATTATTGATGAAAACTTAATCTTTAAGAAGGAAGAAAAGGAAATCTTATTTTTACTCTAAGAAAAGAAATTGATTTACAAATTACTCTTAATAAAATGAATGAAATATAAAATATAAAATAAGGAAGAAAGGAAATGTTAATTAACTAACCTATTTTTCATAAAAATAAATCAATCTTTGAGTGATTAAATTTGATCTATCTTAGGCTTTTCTATGCCGGCAAAACATCTACGGAAAACATCTAATTGAACTTATTCTGAATTTAAACAAAGCATCATTCTAAATTCTTTTGAATTATATTGATCTCTGAATTATGTTCTATTTATCAACATAAAAATAAAACCATATTCTATTTATCAATTGAAAATGCTAATTTTATGAAAACAAAACATCATCGCTAGTTGGTCTATTTTCAATTAGGAACCTGCTAGTAGGGATCGCCTCTTTCCGCAGAGGGGATTAACCTCTTCAACAATTTTGTGACTCCGCTGGGGAGATCAGCTTGTTGTTTGCTTTGTAAACTATAGACGGAGCCTGAAGTACAACCAGATAGCCTTCGAAACGCTTTTTCTCTGCATTAGCGAAGTAGATCAACGCTGCTTCAGTCAATCTCCTGTTTAGTTTGTGAACTGAACAACCTGGAGTGTTGTCTTGTCTTTTCGGTCAATTCTTGGCCTTGCTTGCTTGGTCAGCTCTTTGGGCTGGTTTTTCCTGTTTGTTTGGCTTTGTTTTAGCCTTGTCATCACTGGTCTGTGTCTGAGATTGCTTGTTTTTTATTTTTGCATAGTTAACTCGGCTAGCGTGCTTTTTAGCTCGAAAATCGCGCCCATTGGCGCAGGTTGCTTGTGTATCACCCGCGCCAATCCCTTTCTAGCGCTAATTTCAGCCTCACAGTCGCGCCAATCCTGTGAGCTATTAGGGTTTGCTGTGTTTCAAGCTCTCTGGGACTGATTTGTGATTTTGATCTTGTTTCCTCGACTGTTTGAGTGTTCTGAAGCCTTGTTTGACTAACTGTGACCTCTTTCCTTTGGTTGTTTGCCCATTTCCATCGATTTTACATTCTAGCCCTAGGGCATCTAGGTGATTTGGTGTGTCAAGCCTCCCTTGGGAGTTTTTGGTTTTTTGTCGGTTCAGTCAACTTCGTGATTGCTTCCCTGCATTCGTTTGACAGTTGTTTATCGTTTTATTGCGCTATTTGAGTGATTGACTCCTCTTTCATTCAAATTCCGCTTTGTCTCGTTTTGAGCCCAGATTAAACGGCTCATTTTTGTCTTTGGGGATTTTCTTGGTTTTGAGGGACTTTTGGTCGATTTGAGGTCTGATTGTGCTTGCTATTGAGTGAAACTTGCTTGTTTTTCTCTCTTATCATCATTTCTCAAATTTCTCTTTCCGTTAGTTTTCATTTTGTTTAGTGCATTTTGCTCATAAACATTGAAAATACAAAATATCTTTTGCTTTGAATTAGTTAATGTGAATTAGATCTTTTCAGTGTTATTAGTGATTAGTGACTTTGAACGAAAAGCTTTTAGTGTCCATTAGCTGCATTAGAGATATCATTGGTTGTTTTCTAATCATTTTATTATTGTGTGAAAAGCTCTCAACTCTCTTATAATTAGCTTTCATCGAATAAAATGATATATTGTGGCATATAGTTTTGCATTTAGGAGATTTTGGGACATCACATTTGTTAGGGCCTAAAAACTGAAACGTAATTGAAGATAAACTTTAAAATTTACTCAATTTACACTAAGGCAGCATTGAAATCTAACGAAACACATTTAGAGGTCTAGGCTAGAGACATGTTCTGGCGTCTTAAAACCTAGTAGTTGTCGTTCACCTCTTGGATTTAGACAGCGCTAGTACGGACTTGTGCTCCCCGTACCATCGTGTATATAAAGGGAGACCCCACTAGGTTTCAATCCTTTCTTTATGGTGAGTCTTCTCACACCTTACGCGTGATACACGGACCGGCATTCGGGGGTGCACATGGAAAGTCCTTGGTTGATTTCTCTTTCATTTTGAAACCAAGGTGTATATTGCAGTTCACGGTTATTTGGTACACCCTTTGCCTAGTATTCCTGAGTAGTCATTTGATCTTTTTTGACTCTTTAAATTTGAAAGGATCACCAAGCGCTTGTCCTTTCACGCTTGCTCCAAAACTGAAAGAGATAGAGTCACCTTTTATCCGTTTCTTGACTCTTAAAACATGAAGCGGCGAAGTTTCCTATTTTTCAATGTGGTAACAAATTAATCACCTGCGATCACACGCCCTGATAGATTTTTCTTGTCGGCCGTTTGATTGTGTGTCTTGACTCTTTTTCAGCTCGTGTGTGTGTTTGATATTTTTCTCTTGTCGTTACTACCACAGTGGCAGAACCCTCGGTTTCGTCTACTGGTAGTCCATATACGGACGATTCATCAGAGGATTCCCAACCCTCTGTTGGACCTCAACAGCCCATTGTTTCCGAGTTTCCTGACGGGGGACTGGTTCTTGCTGAGAAACCCTTTGGGGGACCAGTTGATTTCAATTGGCCCTTTTCCGACCCTTGGTCTGAATTAAGAGTAGGGGCTGATTTCCTTTCTCTTACATCGGGTTCGCCTTTTATAGCTGCTGTCTTTCCTCCTAGTCCTCGCCGTCTATTATGAGATCTAGCGGCAGGCTCAAACATGAGTGAATCCAGCGAGGAAATTCCTACGTCCGGTGAATATTACCAGCTATTTCCTCGGAGATTATTTCCAGAAGACAACCCTGATCCATCTGTTATGTCTTCACCTATTCCCTGACTACCAACCAGGTATAGATCTTTAGGTCAAATTATTGCCGCTGCTGCCTCTATGGGGGCATCAGCTTCTTCTACGAGGCCTGTTTTTCCTTCTTTGGGGATGTCTCCTCAGACTCCCGTCACTTCTGTACCCGTTAGGCCCACTGTCTGTGTGGCTGCATCCGCACTTGCTGTAACCACTCAGTCCGTAAGAGCTACATCCCTTCCCGAAGACGTTTATGTAGCATCCGCTATACCGGAGAACATTTCTCCGGAGGAGTATCGGTTGTCCTTACAACAACCGAACCCCGAGGTCAGACAATCCTCTCAAGACCCCAACCGCTCGTACTTTTCGCATTATGCTCAGGATGGTACTCCCGTGTACACTTTTCCAAATCAGTACGATGAGCACGGGGATATGTTGCGCTTACCTGCTCCGGAGGCTTCCCTTCATGCTCAAGGTTCACCTTATAACTAGGCTGGACAGGCATATAACCTGCAAGGGCAACCTTTTCAAGGCCAAACTTCGGGCCAGCCTGGCTATCCTTATGCCCCACAGGGACAGCCCTTACCAGGTTACCCTGCGGGCCAGCAAGGGCCACCATACGGTCCGCAAGGACAGTATTACAACCCTTCTGGTCAACCTATACAGCCTCCACCGGGATACCAGCCGGGACCGGTCTATGGTCCTGGGGGGCAAGTCCAACGTTCCCAACCTATGAAACCGCAGTATCCTATTGCTCCTCACGTTGCACATCAGCCAAGACCATCTTATGGTCTTGTTCCAGGTCAAACCGGTTACCGGCCACCACCTGGCTCTATTCCTCCACCAGGCCAATCGGTCCATCCGGCACAACCCGGTGTTCCGCCACCAGGCCAACCGGCTCATCTGGTACAACCTGGGGCTTCACAACAGCCATGTCAACCTGTGCAACCGGCACAACCTGTTTATCCGGGTCAACCTGTTCAACTAGGGCAGCCTGCTCAGCCAGGTCAGCTTTTCCGACCAGGCCAGCCTGCCCATTCTATCAACCCTACCAAGCAGCCGATTTATTCAATTCCGCAGCCAAATCAACCGCTACGCCCTAATTATCAGGCTCCGCAGGGTTCCACCTATCAGCAGCCCACTCAACCTCAGGGCGATTACTATTCTCATGGTCAATACCGACCGAATTATAGCCAGCCCTAAGGTTCTAACTATTACTCTCAATAACCCGGCTACACCTATACTCAGTAGCCAAATCCAAATGCTGCTTACACAGGGCTGACATATAATCAGGGTCCATACTCTAGTTATCAAGCCTCACACACTGGTTACCAGCAACCAAATCAGGCTGGTTATACGACCTATACCCCCTACAGTCAGAATCCTGCTGGACAGAACCCCTGGGGGCAAGGATATTCTCAACCAGCGTGGAGTACAGGTACTAGTCCTTATTAAGGGTCAGGAATGCCGTCCAATCCGCCATTGCCGTTCTTGGCTACCTTGGAATTACCGAATGTTTCGAAATTAACCAATGATCCGATTTTGCATAATCCTTATTGGCCTCCGGTTCCTACCAAGATACCCGGTGATTTCCCTAAGTTTGAGGGTAAAGCTGGGGAGGACCCCCAAGCTCATGTGATGACTTACCATATTTGGTGTTCGTCCAACTCTTGGGTCGATGATTCCATTCGTCTGCGCCTCTTCCAGTGCACTTTGACTGGTGCTGCTGCTAAGTGGTATATTGAATTATCCCGTGGCATCTTTCAAGATTTCAATTCGTTGGCCATGGCTTTTCTGACTCACTTTCAATTACCGGTTCGCTATGAAGCCGGGACGCACCTCCTGAATTCTTTGAAGTAGGATAAAGCCACCCACATTTCTGATCACATTCATGAGTGGTGACGTCGTCGTAGACTGATCAAGTTTCATATACCTGATCAGATACTAACTCATTGGTTCACCACCTCCTTTGTTAAAAAAATCGCCCAAGATATTGCTATGGGAGCGTGTGTGACTGAAGAACAAGCCATAGCGCGTGCCCAATATCTGGATCTGGTATACTCTCAGTTCGGCACGCTTTATGATATCTTGCCTGATGCTCCACGGTCTGGAACCTCTAAAGCTCCACCTACCCCAGTGGTGGATGGTGTTATTGGTTCCGTGTCTCAGAATTCGAAGAAATCTTCGAATGGGAAGCAGAAGTCCAACTCATCCAATAATTCTGCTCCTCCCGCCCCTACCGACTCTGGAAAAACTGCGGAGGTTAATGCCGTTCAGGCCAATCCTACGGAGAAAGCCTCCAAAGGGAAAAAGAAGGGCAAAGGTAAATCCAAATCCGACGCCCCAAAGTCAGAGTCCAAATCTCGCATTGAGGATGGTTCTCAACGTAAACCAAAGTACCCCTTCCTCATTTGTGAAGGAGATCATTATACCAAGGATTGTCCACGACGATCTGAAGTTAGTCAACTTCTCAAAGGCTCCAAAGGGACTCCGGCAGTTCTTAAAGAACCATTCCCGTCTCAGCAGACCCAGATGGTTGAACAACCCTCACCATATGCACCATTTGGGTCCCAAGTCTTTATGATGAATGGTGTTGCACCTATCTCTATTGCTACGCGTTCAAAGGATTACAACGAATCGCGTCAGGCACCAGGGAAGGCAGTTGCGGATAGTCCACCTCCCCCACCTGTCTCCGGTTCGTTGGAAATTGAGAAGCCTACTGCTGAACCCATTGTGAGGCCACCTTCTAAAGGTGTTCTACGAAAGTCTTCCTACAATACGAATGCCTGTGCCGCTCAACATTACAGTATTGTTGAGGATTTGGCACAGGCGCTTTCTGCTATGTCTGCATTGGAATTTCTTCAAAGTTTTCCTTCGCAACATAAAGCTTTATTATCTGCAATCAGTGGAATCGATCCCGCCGATTCTAGTCTTCTCACCTTTGACTTAGAAATTTTCACTCCCCGACTTCCGCATCAGATCGCTCTTGTTATTCAAGTCGGGATCAACGGTCTTAACATCCATAGGGCCATTGTGGGTGAAGGTGCTTCTACCTGTGTCATGTCGTCCGCTTGCTGGAAGGCCATTGACTCTCCAGCCCTTTCATCGTCTCCCAATGCCCTAGAGGCGTTCGATGGTCGGGAATCCAAACCCCTGGGTGTTCTCGAGAGTTTAGCGATTACCTTACAGGGGAAGACAGTCAACGTAGAAGTAGAAGTAGTTGACGCCAAGCTTAACTACAATATACTTCTCAGCCACAGTTGGACTCACGCTATGCTATGCCTGCCGTCCACCCTCTTTCGACTTCTTAAGTTCCCTCATGAGGGAAAAATTGTTACTGTGGATCAATTGTCTTTCTTCACCTCCACCTCCGAGAACAACGTTCCATACGTGGATCAGATCCCAAATCCCCCTGACAGTGTGGGACCCGGTCTCTTCAAAGACCCCGTCCTTATGGGTATTTTTCCCGCGCCACCACCGCACACCGCTCAAGTTAATATGATCTCTAGGTCTGACGACCCATGGCTCATCCCTATGCCTGAGCAGGTGATTGATTTTGGAGAATCGATGCCCTTAACTCCCGTAGAGATTCGCTACTATAAAATTGTTGCCACATCTGATCCTCCACCGCCTCAGCATGCTCCTTCGAGCATGGCTTTAGACATCTATTCTCAGTCCCCTTGGCTTGGTGAGGTCGACTCGCCGAATCCCCTTAAAGAGACTTTTCCTTCTGATGAAGCCATTATTGAAACCATGTCTCTTGAGGAGCTGCCTTGGAGCGATGGACATCATCATTCCTCTTTTATGCCTAGCTTGGGGGCAATGTCAGTTTGTCTAGAGCGTTTTGCATCTCAGGTTCCCACTCCACCTCTCCAGACGCCCATATTGACACATGAGGTGCTTTCAGAGGGAAACCTGAGCAACATCACTCAAACCATTCCGATCGACATCTCCGTTAAACCGGGGATAGTTGAGAACATACACGTGGGAGTGACTTGTTCTCCTGATGAGATACAAGTCTATACTAACCTTTTTCGAGAACTCAGAGATGTGTTCGCTTGGTCCTATGAGGAAATGCCCGGGATTGATCCCAGCATAGTAGTGCACGAGATTCCTACATATCCTGGTGCGAAACCCGTGCGCCAACGCCTACGCCCGGTGCATCCTCGCAAAGCCACTGCCATTAAAGCAGAAGTCGAAAAACTTCTGAATGCGGGCTTTATTTACCCAATTCCCCTCACAGAATGGGTCTCCAACATTGTCCCTGTAGATAAGAAACAGGGTACTATCAGAGTCTGTGTCGATTATCGCGATATTAATCGCGCCTGTCCTAAGGACAACTATCCTACTCCCTTCATAGATCAAATCATTGACGAATGTGCTGGGAGTGAGATCTATTCCATGATGGACGGATTTTCCGGGTACAATCAGATAAACATTCTACCTGCTGATCAACACAAGACTGCATTCATCTGTCCGTGGGGTACTTTTTCTTATAAGAAGCTCCCGTTCGGCTTGAAGAATGCTGGAGCTACTTTTCAGCGCGCTATGTCTTATGCGTTCCATGACATACGTCATATCATTCAACCTTATTTGGATGATTTTCCAGCTCACTCAGCTTGGCGAGAGGACCACCCGGAACACCTCCGCCAGATTTTCCTTCGCTGTCGACGCTATAACATCCGGCTCAATCCTCATAAATGCGTCTTCTGCGTGGATTCTAGCCGTATTTTGGGGTTCATAGTCTCCAAGGATGGAATTTGCCTCAATCCCTTAAAGGTCGAGGCCATTTTCAACCTCCCATCACCCTCTTCGTTATATCAATTGCAGAGTTTGCAGGGGAAAGCTAATTTCATACGACGCTTTATACCGAACTACGCGGAAGTGGCCAAAGGATTCACGCGTCTTCTAAAGTAGAACATTCCCTTCCATTGGGACGACATTGCTCAAGAGTCCTTTGAAAAGCTTAAGGCATTACTTGTTAATGCTCCGTTGCTTCGGCCCCCCAACTATCATTGTGATTTCACTTTATACTTGGCTGCTGCGTTTAGCACCATAGCTATGGTTCTGGTGCAGGATGAAGACGATGGCAACGAACACGTTGTTTACTATCTATCACGAAATCTTCTCGACACAGAAACGCGTTACGCTCACGTCGAGAAGCTAGCTTTAGCAGCTGTACAAGCTGTGCAACGTTTCCGCCATTATATCCTTTTGCGCACAACAAGCGTGGTTTCAGATTGCAACCCCATGACATATATTCTTTCTCGACAATTACTGGGGGGAAAATACTCCAAATGGATCGTTATCCTGCAGGAGTTCGACCTAGAGTTTACTACTGCTAAGTCGACCAAATCACTGGTTTTCGCGGATCTCATTTTCTCCCTCCCTACAGACTCCACTCCCTCTCGTTCTGAAGAACATATTCCAGACGAATCCCTCTTCCTTATCAGCACCCATGACCCGTGGTATGGCGATATTATTGTGTATCTTCAGACGTCTACTTTCCGGTTTGAGCTGAACAAGGATGCCTGACGTCGGATTAGGCATCAGTCCCAACCCTACCGCATTGTAGGGAATACACTATACCGGGCTGGAGTAGATTCGGTGCTCCATCAGTGTTTGACACTGGAAGAGGCTGAAAAAGTTTTGAATGACTGTCACAATGGCGCCTGTGGCAGTCACATGTCTAGATATGCCACCGCCCAGAAGATTCTGCGTGCGGGTTACTTCTGGCCGTCAATCTTCAAAGACTGTATTATCGCAGTCCGTAGATGTCACGCGTGCCGGGTTTTTCAGCGCAAGATGCGCGCGCCGCCTCTCCCTATGCATCCTGTTATTACCATCGGCCCTTTTGCGAAATGGGGTGTAGATTTTATGATGTGTAACCCTCATTCAGCTGGGGGGCATTCATATATAATTGTCGTCGTAGACTACTTTACGAAGTGGGCCGAAGCGATGCCTACACTAGCTGCTGACGGTAAAACAACAGCTCAATTTATCTTCAACCATATTATTGCGCGTTTCAGGGTCCCTCAGGCCATTTTAACCGATCATGGTACTCACTTTCGAGATTATATGATGGCCGAGCTGACATCAAGATTGGGCTTACGACACGATAGCTCAACGCCATATTACCCCCAGGAAAATGGCCAGGTTGAGGCAGTGAACAAGGTTTTAGTCACAATGCTTCAACGAACAGTTGGGATTCATAAGTCCAATTGGCACCTCCAATTGTTCTCAGCTCTATGGGCCTGCCGGACGTCAGCGAAGAGTGCAACTGGATTCACACCTTTCCAACTGGTGTATGGTCTGGAAGCAACTCTCCCAGTTGAGTGCGAAATTCCTTCATTGATATTAGCTGTGGAAATTTTACCGGACACTTCTCCCGAGGAAGAACATCTCTTATACTTGGAACGGTTGGATGGAAACTTCCGCTTGGCTGATTTAGTCATTGATGCACAAAAGAAGCGGGTCAAAGCTCACTTTGATTAATCTGTATCTCCACGTTCCTTTGTTGAAGGAGACCTTGTCCTCCTATACGACCAAGCGCACGATAAAATTGGAGCAGGAAAGTTCCAACCCATGTGGCATGGGCCCTACATAGTAAAACGAGTATTGAAAAATGGGGCTTATGAGCTCATTGATTATGAAGGAGTTCCGTTGGCGTAGCCTAGAAATGGGCTGTACCTCAAAAAATACTACGCTTAAAGTGATTTTTGGTGTGGTGTGTATTTTAATTTGTGTGCATGTGTGGTGTGGTGTGCGATGTAAACATCTTTCTGCTGATCGGGTCTTCCTGATTGTGCAGATGTCCATCAATCGGTTTGTTGGTTTCGCGGATGGTGCCTCCCGCAGTACCAGGGATCTGTCTTTGGCAACCTGGGTAATCTACGATCCTGCTGGTGAGTTGGTCAACTTGCAAGGTGTGTGTCTGGGATGTGCTACAAATAACATTGCGGAATATAGTGTTGTGTTAGAATTATTAACTGAGGCTGTAAACCTTGGTATCCGTGAATTACTTGTGTGTCTAGACTCACAACTTGTAGTATTACAACTTAACGGTCACTATTCAGTAAGAAATCCATCCATTTTAGAAATCCATCCATTTTACGTCTGTATCTGCGTATTCGATTACTGGAAAGAAATTTTGATTATATTACATATCAACACATACCCAGGCATATGAATACATTGATAGATGCAGTAGCTAATATGGTTTTAGATAGACATTTGCGTAATTTATAAACAAAACATCATCACATGTGAAGAGATCCATCCAGAAATAGGTATGTATGTATATATATATCGAAATGTTTACATAGTTTGCATTACATAAATCAGAATGTACATGTTCGTCTTAATACATCCGAAGACGACATGTCTCTAAAAAAATATGCATGAAATAAGCCCTAGGTGTCTAATTTGCATGGTGCTCATGATAACAAGTTACCGCACGCACTAAGCGTCTTAGAAGACAGTGGAGGCGACTAGGCACTCCCACTGTATGTCTCTGGTATGCTAGTGGAACATCTGCCAGCCGGGCATAGTCTGGAATCCCCCGGGCGATCCCCTCGAGGTTCTGGATCAACTCTCCTCCTTCGGCACCCTCCGCCCGAGGGTCAGCTGCAGGATGAGTTCTCCGTGAAATAGGAGACATACCGGCAGGTCTCTCTGGGCCGACATCTGCATACGTATAACAACTGTCATTAGAACGAACATGTATTACCAAAAAAATCATAAATACAAAAAAAAAAGAGAGTATCATACCCAGCTCCTCATCCCACTCATCTCCCTCTGGGAGTGGAAGATCGGGATATCCGGTGAAATTGGTACCAGCATAGGGCCAGTCTTCGACTACAATCAACTGCCATCGTAACCACACAAAAAACTCGGGTCTCCGGGACATCTGTTGACCCCCTCCTGACCTAGGCATGAGTGCTGCCCAGCGAGCCATCCTCGGCTCTCATGGTATCGGCTCAGCGACTATGGCCCCTTGGCCCTGGAAGATAGGTAGTCGTTCCAAGATGAACGACACCAGGATGGAACCGTAGCCGAACCACTTTAGTTTGGTTTGTTTTCATTTCGTCAGCTGCCTCTTGATGTTGACTGTTACTGCAGTGGCCCAATAAAACAATGTGGGGCTCATACACTCAGAGGCTAAAGGAGTTGGGCTTTGGTGGATTCATGCGGGCCTGCGATCCTGCAGCCCGCGTAATGGTGTGTAGCACTACTCTGAGTGCTAGATCCTCGACAGTGTGAATGTCTACCTTTCCGCTTCCTGATCCGGTTCGTGCCCTTGGGCACACCCTCGCCATTACCTGATCCATCTTTTCACCAGATGGTCTGCTCCCTATCAATATGGGCACTGGACCTATGCGCGACAGTCCGGTTATGAAGTATACGTCAGAAACCTCCAGTTCCAATACTTCGTCCCGCAACTTGAACACTTGTTCATTTTCATCCCAAATACTGATCAGGTATTGCAGGAGCTCCAGTTGAGCTCGTAAGCAAGGTGTCAGGAAGAAATTTTTAAGCCCACAGTTCTTGAGGGCATTCATACAAGTTTCATTCTCCATAGCCTGTTCATCCTCTTCCCCATGCTCCCTCTCTTTCCATTCAATCACCATTGTACTTGGTTGCCTGCATCAACATGGTCAAAAACCCTTGATTAGACCTCTGTTATGCTTGAAATTTCATGTAAATCACTAGCTGTTTGGAAATTTGAAATGGCCAACCGCGCTGTGCCATTGGCGCGGCTGTTTTCTTAACAGTCGCGCCAGTTGGCGCGGGCCCTTTGTATGCAAAAGGCCATTGGCGCAGTTCCGTGCCCGATACCCGCGCCAATGGGCGGAGCCCTAAAATTATAAAAATCTTCCACAGAAGTCTAATGTGCAATGGAAAACCATAAAAATGGATTAAAATGGAGTACAGGGAAGCGCCTCTTACCTGGAACGAACGGGAATCTGAATAGTAGCCCGGATCGGTCGCAATCGCCGTCGGAAGTTTGCACATAAATGGACCACTGTTGCTCTCCAATGAGGTAAATAGTAAAAGTAATTTTGTTTTTACCATTTGAGACTTATTTATAACTTTTTGAAATCTCATTGGGTTTTAAAAGTCATTTTTTATTAATATTTTGATATATTTTGTCGAAAATGGATTTTACACTTGCCTCTGTGTGCAACAACAGGTTTGTTACGCAACTTAAACGGTGAAACGAGTTATATTTTATACTTTTTCGGACTCGGTAAATACACGAAAAAGTCATTTTGGAGAAATCTTTCAGCTCTTTTCTGACTCTCTAAACATGAAAAGATTGCCGAGGCCCTTGTCGTTTCGATCTCATTAAAGTGGCTACGAAACGAAATCTACCCAGTATATGTTTACCCCTTTTTCGGGCTGGGATGGATTATTTACGAAAAAGGAATACCCTAGCCTATCGCGACTAGGAGGTTTTCTCAGATATTGTTTTCTACCTTTTCGGGTCTGAGGAACTATTTACGAAAAGGGACCGTTGGAGTTTACTTTTCAGCTATCTTTTCAAACTCTCTAAACATGAAAAGACGCCGAGTTCTTCCTTTGTCAGACTCGTTAAACCCTGATGAAATCGGATTCAGTCATGATCACGCTATTCGAGTCGCTCCTTCCTAGGGCTCGTTAAATGTACTAGGATGGATTCGTCCGAAGGACGGACTTATATCACAAGCATATGCTATCCCCTTCAAGCTTGTTATCAAAAATAATTGGGGTACTCACTAGAAATGGCGGGGAAAAATGGAACCAGCATCATTGTCGTGTCGACAATATGTTGCTCTTGAACATGGCACTTGTCTGCATTCATGTCGGGTCGGGGACATCTCATCTCATTTTTCACTTGCCTCCGTGGGTTTGGGTAACCCCTTTTGACCTCTCATTTGCTCTTTGCCTCGTCGCCATGACCTTTGAACTATTGATGTCAAATACTGCCAAATCCACTGTCGTGTCGTTCATATGTTCAAGAGAAGTTGACCTCTGCAAGTATCAACCTTCCTCTGATTCTCATCTGATCGTGATTCACAAAAAACATTATGTTCTTCTGTCTCGCGTCGATGATGTGGGAAACACTATGGCCCACCTTCGATCAAGGTCACTTCCTGTCGACTTCAACTTATTATCCAGGAAGCTGATCTAGAGACTCCCTTCTGGTACCTTGGAGCCTGCATGCCTCAATGGCAGGTTCTTCGCGTTCGACGTGAGGTTTTCATCATTGGCCTCTGATCGAATGATTTTACGGGTGTTCGACGCCAGCTCATTGATTCACATGCCGTAGATTGTGCCTGTAGTACCTTGAGTTCCATTTTCATTATTGGTGGTTCCTCTCGCGTCTGTTAACAACTTTCATCACTGGCTGGTAATCAGACGATGTCCTCGCATGTTCGACTTCAGCTCATTTATTCACATGCTCGAACTTGTACTATGTTCAGGTCGAGATGGAGCGCAAGACCCTAGATTGTGTATGTTGTAATACAGGCTGCAATTTTGTGGATTATTATGATTATTTACATGACTCATTGATTGGATGGCTGCGACCATACCTGAGTCTATTTTTCGATCCTCACTGGATGGTTGCGTCCATGCCTTGGATTCGGATAGTTGTATACTCTGTTATGGATGGCTGCGGCCATGCCGCACATTTATATCATGTATTTGAGATATCAGTTGTACTTATTTACACAGGTTTTTCGATGGCGGTGTTTTCAGTTGGACACGTTCTCATAAAGCATTTCACCCCTCTCTCTCCCTTTCGAGCCTCATGCTTTAGGGGGCATATGTTACACAGTAATTTGTCACCGTCCCTGCAATCCCCGTCCCACACATTGGAGGGCTCGTTCTGTGACCTGTGAGTAGAGACAAGGCTTGAAAACACTTTCATGACATCCCTCTGAATATGAGCTTTCATTGCCCTGAAGACATCTCCTGTTGGAAAACCCTAAAAACACCCCTTTTTGCATTGGTGCGGTCATCTAGTTCAGTACCCGCGCCAATGGGGAAAATCCTTCAAAGAGGTCGCGCTAGTTGGCGCTCTGTCCCAGAGTCGCACTCGCGCCAGCCAATTTAAGGAGTGTTTTTAAAAAATAAATGGCGGAAGTTTCGTCCTAACTAATCCAGGAACTGATATCTATCTTGAGTTGGGAGGTTTGGCTATGGATTTCCATAGAGAGGAAGTGGTTTTCCACCTCTCATGGAAGCTTCCTTGATGATAGGGCCAATCCCATGATTATAGGGATCCCAACTCCCCTTCCTCCATCTATAAAAGCTTGCTCATCTCCTTTGCAAGCTAATCTCCAAGTTCCCAAGAGCCTAATGCTGCAAGTGCCTTGATTCATTCCCTTGAGGCCAAATCCAAGCAAGGAGATCATTGTTGAGACATCTTAAGAGAGAGGCTTGTCCCATCCCTAACAGGCTTTATCGAGACATGTTCTGCTGACGACCCGCCGAAGGAGAATTCAACGTCAGAACTATGGTTGTATTCTTCTTTGATTGATTAATAATAAGCGACTATTGGTTATGGTTCCACTCTTGTTCTTGATTATGATGATGAGTTATGTCTTTTCCGACTGACATATAGTTGAATATACTGGATTATACGCTTGTGTTTGTTTTGTTTCTCACATGTGCAGGTGTCTGATCACGGAGATCGTGAGGATTGTGATCTTCTGGAGCAGAGGAACGGGAGCACCACCTCTTCTACAAATGATAGCGTTGGATTCCAGGTAAGCCTTCATCGCTAGTTGGTCTATTTGCAATTAGGAACCTGCACTGTAGCGTGAATGATTGTTGCTAGACCCGATCTGGGCTAGTAGGGATTGCCTCTGTCCGCAGAAGGGATTAACCTCTTCAACAATAGGTTAAACCACCTCCACCCTTTCCATACTGTGATATCACCTAAACCGATGTCAAGATCACAAAACCAAACCAAGCTTGGATGCCTCAGAATTTCTACACCAATACCTTAAGGAATTTTCCTGTCTCCACCCTCAAGCTTTACTGTGTATCCTGCCATTACCGGTCAAGGGATTCCTAGGCCTTTGGGAATTTTCCTGAGACCACCTCACTAGGATCCAAAATCTTTCAGAAATCCAAAGCTCAAAATCAAGAACAATCCCATTACACCATGGCTATCCGGAAATGGAAAGTCTAGGCTAAAACCCACTGTTGAAACTTGGAAAATCCATGCCAATGGCAATAAAATAACCAAATACCAAAATTCACATACCATGCATGTCAAAACCAGCTATGAAATCATACATGTAACATGTTACCTGCAAGTATTCCCGTTGAAGTTGCTTGATCCTTGCCTTCCTTTGCTTTCCTTGTCCTTCCCTTCTTTTCATTTTCTTTCCTTTACTTCCCTTGTCCTTCCCTTCTTTTCATTTTCTTTCCTTTACTTTCCTTGTCCTTCCCTGATTTTCCTTTTCTTTCCTTTCCTTGTCCTTCCTTCCTTGCTTTATTTCTCCTCTTGGTGCTCTTCTCCATGTGAGGTAATTAGAGGTGAAAGAGACCCTTTTTATAGCTCTACAAGATCGTGAGGATTGTGATCTGCCGAAGCTAAGGAACAGGAGCGCTACTTTCTCTATGAGCGAAAGCGTTGGATTCTAGGTAAGCCTTCATCGCTAGTTGGTTTATTTGCAATTAGTAACTTGCACTATAGCGTGAACGATTGTTGCTAGACCTGATCTGGGCTAGTAGGGATCGCCTCTGTCCGCAGAGGGGATTTACCTCCACAAAAAATTGGCGACTCCGCTGGGGATCGTTGGCTTGTTGTTGTTTGTTTTATAAGCTACAGACGGAGCCTAAAGTTAGCCAGATAGCCTTCGAAACACTTTTGCTCTGCATTAGCGTAGTAGATCAACGCTGCTTCATTCAATCTCCGATTTAGTTTATGAACTGAACGCTTGGAGTGTCATCTTGTCTTTTTGGTCGATTCTTGACCTTGCTTGCTTGGTCAGCTCTTTGGGTTTACTTTTCTGTTTTTTTGGCTTTTGTTTGGCCTTGTCATCACTGGTCTATGTCTGGACTGGTCTTTTTTTTTTTTCCCATAGTTAACTCGACTAGCGCGCTTTTTAGCTTGACAGTCGCGCCCATTGGCACAGGTTGCTTGTGTATCGCCCGCGCCAATTCCATTTTTGGCGCTAATTTCAGCTTCACAGTCGCGCCAATCCTATGAGGTATTAGGGTTTTCTGTGTTTTGAGCCTTCTGAGACTGATCTGTGACTTTAGCCTTGTTTTTTCGCTTGTTTGAGTGTTATGAAGCCTTGCTTGACTGGCTGTCACCTTTGTCCTTTGGTTGTTTTCCCGTTTCCATCGATTTCAATTTCTAGCCCTAGGGCATCTAGGTCCTCTTGTGTGTCGAGCCTCCCTTGGGAGTTTTGGGTTTCTATCAGTTCAGTCGACCTTGTGATTGCTTCTTTACATTCGTTTAGCGATTGATTATCACTTTATTGCGTTATTTGAGTGTTTGTTCTCTTCTTCATTCGAATTTCGCTTTGCCTCATTTGGGCCTAGATTACATGGTCCATTTGAGTCTTTAGGATTATTTTGGTTTTGAGGGATTGTGTTGTCAATTTGAAGTCTGATTGCGTGTTTGTCATTGAGTGATTTTCACATTTTTTCTCTCTTACTATCGCATCTCAAATTGCCCTTCATTAGTTTTCATCTTTTTTAGTGCTTATTGCTATTAAACATTGAAAATATTAAAAAAGGATCTCTTTTGCTTTTGATCAGTTAGTGCAAATTAAAATCTTTTCGGTGTTATTAGTGATTAGTGACTTTGAGAGAAAAGTTTTTGGTTACATTAGCTGCATTAGAGGCTTTGTTGGTTGTTTTCTAATCATTTTGTTTGTGTGAAAAGCTCTCAACTCTCTCGTAGTTAGCTTTCATCGAATGAAATGATATACTGTGGCATATAGTGTGCATTTAGGAGATTTTGTGACATCACACTCGCTAGGGCCTGAAAACTGAAACGTAATTGAAGATAAACATTAAAATTTACTCAATTTACACTAAGGCAACATTGAAACATTAACGCAACATTTAGTGGTCTAGGCTAGAGACGTGTTCCGGCGTCTTTAAACCTAGTAGCTGTCGTTCGCCTCTTGGCTTTAGACAGCACTAGTATGGACTTGTGCTCCCCGTACCGTCAAGTATATAAAGGGATACCCCACTAGGTTTCTATCCTTTATCCATAGGAAGCCGAGTCTACCGCCCTATATCCGTGATACACCGGACACAACATTCGGTGAGATTTCCTGCATGTACGTTAAGTCCTTGGTTGATTTCTATTTCATTTTTGAAAGAAAGGTGTATATTGCAGTTCACGGTTATTTGGTACACCCTTTGCCTAGTATTCCTGAGTAGTCATTTGATCTTTTCTGACTCTTTAAATTTGAAAGGATCACCAAGCACTTGTCCTTTCATGCTTGTTTCAAAACTAAAAGAGATAGAGTCACCTTTCTTCCATTTCTCGACTCTTAAAACATGAAATGGTGAATTTTCTAAGTTTCAATGTGGTAAAATTAATCACCCGCGATCACATGCCTTGTTAGATTTTGCTTGTTGGCTGTTGATTGTGTCTTGACTCTTTTTCAACCCATGTGTGTTGTGCTTGATCTTTTTTCATTGTTGTCACAGTGGCGGAACATCCTGTTTTGTCTACTGGTAGTCCATATATGGACGATTCATCAGAGGCTTATCAGTCCTCTGCTGAACCTCAGCATCCCATCATTTTCGAGTTTCCCGACGGGGGACCGGTTCTGTCTGAGCAGCCCTTTGGGGGACCAGTCTAGTTCAATTGGCCCTTTTCCGACCCTTGATTTGGATTGGGAGTAGGAGAAGATTTCCCTCCTCTTACATCGGGTTCACCTTTTATAGCTGTTGTTATTCCTCCTAGTCCTCGCCGTCTATTACGAGATCTAGCGGCAGGCTCAAGCATGAGTGAATCTAGCGAGGAAATCCCCACGTCCAGTGAATATTACCAGTTATTTCCTTGGAGATTATTTCCAGGAGACAACCCTGAACCATCTTTTATGTCATCCCCTGGTCCCTCATTACCCGCTAGGTATAGATCCTTGGGTCAGATCATTGCTGCTGCTGCCTCTATGGGGGTATCAACTCCTTCTACGAGGCCAGTTGTTCCTTCGTTGGTGATGTCTCCACAGACGCCCGTTACATCATCCCCTCATGTTACTTCTGTACCCTCCATGCCCACTGTTTGTGTGGCCGCATCTGCACCCGCCGTTACTACCCAGTCCGTAAGGACCACATCCCTTCCTGAAGATATCTACATAGAATTTTCTATGCCGGAGAACATCTCTCCGAAGGAGTATCGATTGTCTTTGCAACAATTGAACCCCGAGGTCGGACAGTCCTCTCAAGATCCCAACCACTCGTACTTTTCACATTATGCACAGGATGGTACACCCGTGTACGTTTTTCCATATCAGTACGATGAGCATGGGAACCCTTTACATTGACCTGCTCCTGAGGCTCAACTTCATGCTCAGGGTTTACCTTATAACCAAGATGGATAAACTTTTAACCCGCAAGGACAACCTTTTCAAGGCCAACCTTCGGGCCAGCCTAGCTATCCTTATGACCCGCAGGGACAACCCATACAAGGCTGCCCTCCGGGCTAGCAAGGGCCATTATACGGTCCGCAAGGACAGTATTACAACCCTTCCAGTCAACTCGTGTAGCCTCTCCCTAGAGTCCCAACTGGGCAACCTCAAGGACTCACAGGTCAACCGGGGTACCAACCCGGGCCGGTATACGGTCCTGGGGGGCAAGTCCAACCTTCTCAACCTTTTCAACCACAATATCCTCTTGGTCCCAATGTTACACATCAGCCAGGACCATCTTATGGTCCTGCTGTGGGTAAAACCGATTATCATCAACCACCTGGCTCCATTCCGCTACCAGGCCAATCGGCCCATCCGGCACAACCTGGTATCCCGCTACCAGGCCAACCGGCCAATCCGGCACAACCTGGTGTCCCTCCACCAGGCCAACCGGCCCATCCGGCACAACCTGTTGCTACTCAACAGCCAAGGAAACCTGCACAACCGGCACAACCTATTTATCTGGGTCAACCTGTTTATCGAGGGCAGCCCACTCAGCCAGGTCAGCCTGTTCAGCTAGGCCAGCCTGCACATCCTGTCAACCCTGCCCAACAGCCGACTTATTCAATGCCGCAACCAAATCAACTGTCGTGCCCTAATTATCAGGCTCAGCAGGGTCCCACCTATCAGAAGCCCACTCGACCCCAAGGCGGTTACTATTCTCATGGTCAATATCGACCGAATTATAGCCAACCCCAAGGTTCTAACTATTACTCTCAGCAATCTGGCTACACCTATACTCAACAGCCAAATCCAAATGCTTCTTACACAGGGCCAACTTACAATCAGGGTCCATACTCTGGTTATCAAGCCCCATACGCTGGTTACCAGCAACCGAATCAGGATGGATATACGACCTATACCCCCTACAGTCAGAATCCTATAAGACAGAACCCATGGGGGCAAGGTTATTCTCAACCGGCGTGGAGTACGGGTACTGGTCCTTATCCAGGGCCAAGTATACCATCCAATCCGCCATTGCCATTTCTGGCTACCTTGGAATTACCGGATGTTTCAAAATTAACGAATGATCCAATTCTGCACAATCCTTATTGGCCTCCGGTTCCTACCAAGGTGCCCGGTGATTGCCCCAAGTTTTAGGGTAAAGTTGGGGAGGACCCCCAAGCTCATGTGATGACTTACCATCTTTGGTGTTCGTCCAACTCTTAGGTGGATGATTCGATCCATCTACGCCTCTTCCAGCGCACTTTGACTGGCACTGATGCTAAGTGGTATATAGAATTGTCCCGTGGCATCTTTCAAGATTTCAATACGTTAGCCATGGCTTTTCTGACTCACTTTCAGTTACCGGTTCGCTACGAAGCCAGGACGCACCTCCTGACTTCTTTGAAGCAGAACAAAGCCACCCACATTTATGATCACATTCATGAGTGGCGACGTCTTCGTAGACTAATCAAGTTCCATATACCTGATCAGATACTAACTCATTGGTTCACCACCTCCTTCGTTAACAAAATCGCCCAAGATATTGCTATGGGAGCGTGTGTGACTGAAGAAAAATCCATAGCGCATGCCCAATATCTGGATCTGGTATACTCTTAGTCCGACACGCTTTATGATATTTTTCCTGATGCTCCACGATCTGGAACCTCTAAAGCTCCACCTACCCCGGCGGTGGATGGTGTTATTGGTTCCGTGTCTCAGAATTCAAATAAATCTCCAAATGGGAAGAAAAAGTCCAACTCATCCAATAATTCTGCTCCTCCCGCTCCTCCCGATTCTGGAAAAACTGCGGAGGTTAACGCCGTTCAGGCCAATCCTACAGAGAAAGCCTCCAAAGGTAAAAATAAGGGCAAAGGTAAATCCAAATCCGATGCCCCAAAGCCAGAGTCCAAACCTTGTACAGAGGACGGTTCCCAACGAAAACCGAAGTACCCCTGCCTCATTTGTGAAGGAGATCATTATACAAAAGATTTTCCACGATGATCTGAAGTTAGGAAAATTCTAAAAGGCTCCAAAGGGACTCCGACAGTTCTTAAAGAATCGTTCCCATCTCAACAGACCCAGATGGTTGAACAACCTTCACCATCTGCACCATTTGTGTCTCAGGTCTTTATGATGAATGCTGCTGCACCTATCTCTATTGCTACACATTCGAAGGACTACAAAAAATCGCGTCAGGCACCTGGGAAGGAAGTTATGGATGGTCCACCTCCCCCACCTGTCTCCAGTTCGTTGGAGAATGAGAAGCCTACTACCGAACCTATTGTGAGGCCACCTTCTAAATGTGTTCTAAGAAGATCTTCCTACAATACGAATGCCCGTGCCACTCAGCATTACAGTATCATTGAGGATCTAGCGTAGGCGCCTTCTACCATGTCTGCATTGGAAGTTCTTCAAAGTTGCCCGTCACAACGGAAAGATTTATTGTCTGCAATCGGTGGGACCGATCCCACTGATTCTAATATTCTCACCTCCGACTTAGAGAAATTTATCCCCCGACTTCCACATCAGATCACTCTTTTTATTCAAGTCAAGATCAACGGTCTTAACATCCATAGGGCCATTGTGGATGAAGGTGCTTCTACCTGTGTCATGTCGCCCGCTTGCTGGAAGGCCATTGGCTCTCCGGCCCTTTCATCATCTCCTAATGCCCTAGAGGAATTTGATGGTCGGGAATCGAAACCCTTGGGTGTTCTCGAGAGTTTAGCGATTACCTTACAGGGGAAGATAGTCAATGTAGAAGTAGAAGTAGTTGATGCCAAGCTTAACTACAATATACTTCTCAGCCGCAGTTGGACTCACGCCATGCTATTCGTGCCATCCACCCTCTTTCGAATTATTAAGTTCCCTCACGAGGGAAAAATTGTTACTGTGGATCAGTTGTCTTTCTTCACCTCCACCTCTGAGAACAACGTTCCGTACGTGGATCAGATCCCAAATCCCCCTGACAGTGTAGGACCCGGTCTCTTCAAGGACCCTGTCCTCATGGGTACTTTTCTCGCACCACCACTGCACACCGCTCAAGTTAATATGATATCTAGGTCTGATGACCCATGTCTCATCCCTACGCCTAAGTAGGTGGCTGAGTTTGGAGAATCGATGCCCTTAACTCTGGTAGAGATTAACTACTGTGAAATCGTCGCCGCATCTGATCCTGCCCCTCCTCAGCATGCTCCTTTGAGCATGGCTTTAGACAACTATTCTCAATCCCCCTGGCTCGGTGAGGCTGACTCGCTTGATCCTCTTAAAGAGATTTTCCCTTTTGATGAAGCCATTATTGAAACAATGTCTCTTGAGGAGCTGCCTTGGAGCGATGGACATCATCGTTCCTCATTCATGCCTAGCTTGGGGGAAATGTCAGATTTTCTAGAGCGTTTTGCATCTCAGGTTCCCACTCCACCTCTCCAGATGCCCATATTGACACATGAGGTGCTTTCAGAGGGAAACCTGAGCAACATCACTCAAACCATTCCAATCGACATCTCCGTTACACTGGGGATAGTTGAGAACATACATGTGGGAGTGACTTGTTCTCTTGATGAGATACGAGTTTATACTAACCTTTTTCGAGAATTCAGAGACGTGTTCGCCTGGTCCTATGAGGAAATTCCCGGGATTGATCCCAGCATAGTAGTGCACTAGATTCCTACCTATCCTGGTGCGAAACCCGTGCACCAATTCCTACGCCTGGTGCATCCTCGCAAAGCCGCTGCCATTAAAGCATAATTTGAAAAACTTCTGAACGCGGGCTTCATTTACCCAATTCCACTCACATAATGGGTCTCCAACATTGTCCCTGTAGATAAGAAATAGGGCACTGTTAGAGTTTGTGTTGACTACCGAGATATTAATCGGGCCTGTCCAAAAGACAATTACCCCACTCCTTTCATAGATCAAATCATTGACGAATGTGCTAGGAGTGAGATTTATTCCTTGATGGACGAATTTTCTGGGTATAATCATAAACATTCTACCTGCTGATCAACAAAAGACTACATTCATCTATTCGTGGGGTACTTTCGCTTATAAAAAGCTCTCGTTCGGCTTGAAGAATGCTGGAGCTACTTTCCAGCGTGCTATGTCTTACGCGTTCCATGACATATGTCATATCATTCATCCTTATTTGGACGATTTTCCAGCTCACTCAGCTCGGCGAGAGGACCACCCAGAACACCTCCGCCAGATTTTCCTTCGCTGTCGATGCTAAAATATTCGGCTCAATCCTCATAAATGCATCTTTTGCATGGATTCTGGCCATCTTTTGGGGTTCATAGTCTCCAAGGATGGAATTCGCCTCGACCCCCTCAAGGTTGAGGCCATTTTCAATCTCCCATCACCCTCTTCGTTATATCAATTGCAGAGTTTGCAGCAAAAAGCTAACTTCCTACGACGCTTTATACCGAACTATGCGGAAGTGGCCAAAGGATTCACGCATCTTTTAAAGCAGAACGTTCCCTTTCATTGGGACGACATTTCTCAACAATCCTTTGAGAAGCTGAAGACATTACTGGTTAATGCTCTGGTTCTTCGGCCTCCAAACTATCACTGTGATTTCACTTTATACTTGGCTTCCGCGTTTAGCACCATAGCTATGGTTCTGGTACAGGATGATGACGATGGCAATGAACACATTGTTTACTATCTATCGTGGAATATTCTCGACACGGAAACGTGTTACGCTCACGTCGAGAAGCTAGCTTTAGCAGTTGTATAGTCTGTGCAACGTTTCCGCCACTACATCCTGCTGCGTACTGTAATCGTGGTTTCAGATTTCAACCCCATGACATATATTCTTTCCCGACAATTACTGGGGGGCAAATACTCCAAATGGATCATCATCCTTCAGGAGTTCGACCTAGAGTTCACTACTGCTAAGTCGACCAAATCACTAGTTTTTGCGGATCGTATTTGCTCCCTCCCGACAGACTCCCCCCCATCTCATTCTGAAGAACATATACCAGATGAAACCATCTTTCTTATCAGCACCTGTGACCCATGGTATGATGATATTATAGTGTATCTTCAGATTTCATCCTTTCGCTCTGAGTTGACCAAATATGCCCGACGTCGGATTCGGCATCAGTCTCAACCCTACCGCATCATAGGAGACACATTATACTGGGTTGGAGTAGATTTGGTGCTCCGTCGGTATCTGACTTTGGAAGAGGCCGAACGAGTCTTAAATGACTGTCACAGTGGCGCCTGTGGTGGTCACATGTCTGGATATGCCACCGCCTAGAATATTCTGCGTGCGGGTTACTTCTAGCCGTCAATCTTCAAAGACTGTATTGTTGTAGTCTGCAAATGTCACGCGTGCCAGGTTTTTCAGCGCAAGATGCGCACGCCACCCCTCCCTCTGCATCCTGTCATTACCGTCGGCCCTTTCGCAAAATGGGGCGTATATTTTATGACATGTAACCCTCATTCGGCCAGGGGGCATGCATATATAATCATCGCTGTCGACTACTTTACTAAGTGGGCTGAAGCAATGCCTACACTAGCCGTCGATGGTAAGACAGCTGCCCAATTTATCTTCAACCATATCATTGCACGTTTCGGGGTCCCTCAGGCCATTGTTACCAATCACGGTACTCACTTTCGAGATTACATGATGGCCAAGCTGACATCAAGATTGGGCTTACGACACAACAGCTCAACGCCATATTACCCCCCGGCAAATGGCCAGGTTGAGGCTGTGAACAAGGTTTTGGTCACAATACTTCAACGAACAATTGGAATTCATAAGTCCAATTGGCATCTCCAATTGTTCTCAGCTCTATGGGCATACCGAACGTCAGCAAAGAGTGTGACTGGATTCACACCATTCCAATTGGTGTATGGTCTGGAAGTGACTCTTCCGGTTGAGTGCGAAATTCCTTCCTTAAAGCTAGCTATGGAACTTTTTCCCGATACTTCTCCTGAAGAATAACTTCTCTTGTATTTGGAACGGTTGGATGAAACCCGCCACTTGGCTGCTTTAGTCCATGAAGCATAGAAAAAGTGGGTAAAAGCACACTTTGATCAATATGTCTCTCCACGTTCCTTTGTCGAATGGGACCTTGTCTTCCTGTATGACCAAGAGCACGACAAGCTCGGGGCAGGAGAGCTCCAACCCATGTGGCATGGGCCCTATATAGTAAAATGAGTATTGAAGAATGGGGCTTATGAGCTCATTGATTATGAAGGAGTTCCACTGGCACAGCCTAGAAATGGGTTGTACCTTAAGAAATACTACGCTTGAAGTTATTTTTGGTGTGGTGTGTGTACATAGGTGTGTATATTCATTTGTGTGCATGTGTGGTGTGGTGTACGATGTAAGCATCTTTCTGCTGATCAGGTATTCCTGATTGTACAGATGGCCATTACTCTGTTTGTGGGTTTCGCGGATGGTGCCTCCCACAGTACCAGGAATCTGTCTTCGGCAGCCTGGGTAATCTATGATCCTGCTGGTGAGTTGGTTAACCTGCAAGGTGTGTGTCTGGGTCCTGCTACAAATAATATCGCGGAATATAGTGTTGTATTGGAATTATTAACCGAGGCTATGGACCTCGGCATTCGTGAATTACTTGTGTATCTAGACTCACAACTTGTAGTATTACAACTTAACGGGCATTATTCAGTAAGAAATCCATCCATTTTACGTCTGTATTTGCGTATTCGTCTGCTGGAAAGAAATTTTGACTATATTACATATCAGCACATACCCAGACATATGAATACATTAACAGATGCAGTAGCTAATTTGGTTTTAGATAGAAATTTGCGCAATTTATAAAACATCATCACATGTGAGAAGATCCATCCAGAAATAGGTATGTATATATATGTGTCAAAATGTTTACATAGTGTGCATCACATAAAATCAAAATATACATGTTCGTCTTAATACATCCGGAGACGACATGTCTCTCAAAAAATATGCATGAAATAAGCCCTAGGTGTCTAAACCACATGGTGCTCATGGTAACATGCTACCGAGCGTCTCAGTAGTCAGTGGAGGTGACTGGGCACCCCCACAGTGTGTCGCTGGTATGCTAGCGGAACATCTGCTAGTCGTGCATAGTCTGGGATCCCCCGGGCAATGCCCTCCAGGTTCTGAATCAGTTCACCTCCCTCGCCACCCTCAGCCTGAGGGTCATGATCAGCATGGGTTCTCCGCGCAATGGGAAACATGCCCGCAGGTCTCTCCGGGCCGACATCTGCATACACATAACAATTGTTATTAAAGCAGACATGTATTACCAAAAAAAATAAAATCATAAAACATAAAAATCAAAAAGAGAGGTCATACCCAACTCTTCATCCCAGTCATCCCCCTCCGAGAGTGGAAGGTCTGGGTCTCCGATGAAATTGGTCCCGGCATAGGGCCAATCCTCGACCACGATCAGCTGCCGCCGTAACCATCCAAAAAACTCCGGCCTCCAGGACATCTGTTGGCCTCCTCCTGGTCTGGGCATAAGTGCTGCCTAGCGAGCCATCCTTGGCTCTCTTGGTATCAGCTCAGCAAATATGGCCCCTTGGCCCTGAAAGATTGGTAATCGTTCCAGGATGAACGATACCAAAATGGAACTATAGCCAAATTGTTTCAGCTTGGCTTGCTTGCACTTTGTAAGCTGCCTCTTGATATTGGTTGTCACCGATGTAGCCCAATAAAATAGTGTAGAATTCATACACTCAGAGGCTAATAGGAGTTGGGCCTTGGTGGCCTCGTGTGGAGCTTGTGATCCCGCAGCTCGTGTGATGATGTGTAGCACTACTCTCAGTGCTAGATCCTCGATAGTGTGGATATCCACCTTCCTGCTTCCTGATCCGGTTCGTGCCCTTGGGCACACCCTCGCCATTACTTGCTCCATCTTTTCACCAAATGGTCTGCTGCCTGTCAAGATGGGCACTGGACCTCTGCATGACAGTCCGGTTATGAAGTATACATCAAAAACCTCCAGTTCCAGCACTTGGTCCCGAAGTTTGAACACTCCTTCATTTTCGTCCCAAATACTCACCAAGTACTGTAGGAGCTCAGGTTGAGCTCGTAAGTAGGGTGTCAGGAAGAACTTCTTGAGTCCACAGTTCTTAAGTGCATTCATACAGGCCTCATTCTCCATGGCTAGTTCATCCTCTCCCCCATGCTCCCTTTCCTTCCATTCGATAACCATTGTGTTTGGTTGCCTGCATCAACATGATAAAAAACCCTTGATTAGACCTATGTTACATGGGAAAATCCATTGGATTGTTCTCTGTTTGGAAATTTGAAACGGAAAAACCACGTTGCGCCATTGGCGCGACCCCTTTGTATGCAAAAGGCCATTGGCATGGGTCCGTGCCCGATACCCGCGCCAATGGGCGGAGCCCTAAAATTTTAAAAAATCTTCCACAGAATCCCAATCCGCAATGGAAATCTCTATAAAGTGGATCAAAATGGAGTTCAGGGAAGCTCCTCTTACCTGGGAAAAATGAGGATCTGAATGGTAGCCCGGATCAGTCGTATTCGCCGTCAGAATTTTTCACACAAATGGACCACTGTTGCTCTCCAATGAGCAACAGGTCTTCATGCGGCTTAAATGGTGACACGAGTTGTATTTTATACTTTTTCGGACTCGGTAAATACATGAAAAAGTCATTTTGGAGTCATCTTTCAGCTCTTTTCTGACTCTCTAAACATGAAAATATTGCCGAGGCCCTTGCCGTTTCGATCTCGTTAAAGTGGCTACGAAACGACATCTACCTAGTATACGTTTACCCATTTTTCGGGCTGGGATAGATTATTTACGAAAAAGGAATACCCTAGCCTATCGCGACTAGGAGGTTTTCTCAGACAAAGTTTTCTACCTTTTCGGATCTGAGGAACTATTTACGAAAAGGGACCTTTGGAGTTTTCTTTTCCGCTATCTTTTCAAACTCTATAAATATGAAAAGACGTCGAGTTCTTCCCTTTGTCAGACTCGTTAAACCATGATGACATCAGATTCAGTCGCAATGATGTTATTCGAGTCGCTCCTTCCTAGGGCTCGTTAAATGTACTAGGATGGTTTCGTCTGAAGGACGAACTTATATTACAAGCATATGCTATCCCCTTCAAGCTTGTTATCAAAATAATTGGGGTACTCGCCAGAAATGGTGGGGAAAAATGGAACCAGAATCATTTTCGTGTCGGTAGTATGTCGCTCTTGAACATGGCACTTGTCTGCATTCGTGTCGGGATTGGGGACATCTCATCTCATTTTCCACTTTCCTACGTGGGTTTGGGTAATCCTTTTTGACCTCTCATCTGCTCTTTGCCTCGTCGCCATGACATCTGATCCGTTGATGTCAAATACTGCCAAACTCACTGTCGTGCCACCATGTGTTCAAGAGAAGTTGACCTCTGCAAGTTTTCAACCTTCCTTTGATTCTCATCTGATCGTGATTCACAAAAACATTATGTTCCTCTATCTCGCGTCGATGATGTGGGAAACACTATGGCCCGCCTTTGATCAAGGTCACTTCCTGTCGACTTCAGCTCATTATCCAAGAAGCTGATATAGAGACTCCCTTTTGGTACCTTGGAGCCTGCATGCCTCAATGGAAGGTTCTTCGCATTTGACGTGAGGTTTTCATCATTTTCCTCTGATTGAGTGATTCTGTGGGTGTTCGACATCAGATCATTGTTCACATGCCGTAGATTGTACCTGCAGTACCTTGAGGACCATTGGCATTAATGGTGGTACCTCTCGCGTCTATTAACAACTTTCATCATTGGCTGGTAATCAGGCGATGTTCTTGCATGTTCGACTTCAGCTCACATATTCGCATGCTTGAAGTTGTACTTTGTTCAGGTCGAGATGGAGTGCAAGAACCTGGATTCCTGTTTGTTATGATCTAGGCTGCGATTTTGTGGATTATCATGATTAGTTACATGACTCATTGATTGGATGGTTGCGACCATACCTGAGTCTATTTATTGATCCTCGCTGGATGGTTGCGTCCATGCCTTGGATCTGGATTATTATATATGGATGGTTGCGCCCATACCACATATATATCATGTATTTGAGATATCAGTTGTATTTCTCTATGCAGATTTTCTGACGGTGGTGTTTTTAGTTGGACATGTTCTCGTTTATTTCACCCCTCTCTCTCTCTCGGGCCTCATGCTTTAGGGGGCATCTGTTACACAGCAATTTGTCACCGTCCCTATGATTCCCCATCCCGCACAATTGGAGGGCTCATTCCGTGACCTGTGAGCAGTGACATAACTTGAAAACACTTTCATGACATTCCCCTAAACATGTACTCTTATTTCCCTGAAGAAAAATACTTGTGAAAAACCCTAAAAACACCCCTTTTTGCATTGGCACGGGTAGTCAGTTCATTACCCGCGCCAATTGGCGCTCTGTCCCAGAGTCACACTCGCGCCAGCCATTTTAAGGAGTGTATTTTAAAAATAAATGGCAGAAGTTTCGTCCTAACTGATCTAGGAACTGGTATCTAATTTGAGTTGGGAGGTTTGGCTCCAGATCTCCATGTAGAGGAAGTGGTTTTCCACCTCTCATGGAAGCTTCCTTGAGGATAGGGCCAATCCCATGATTATAGGGATCCCAACTCCCCTTCCTCCATCTATAAAAGCTTTCTCATCTCATTTTCAAGCTAGTCTCAAAGTTCCCAAGAGCCTAATGTTGCAAGAGCTTTGATCCATTCCCTTAAGGCCAAATCCAAGCAAGGAGATCATTGTCGAGACATCCGAAGAGAGAGGTTTGTCCCATCCCTGACAGGCTTTATCGAGACGCGTTTTGCTTACGACCCTCCGAAGGAGAATTCAGTGTCAGAGCTATGGTTGTATTCTTCTTTTGATTAATTAATGATAAGCGACTATTGGTTATGGTTCCACTCTTGTTCTTGATAATGATCATGAGTTATGTCTTCTCTGATTGACATATAGTTGCATATACTGGATTTTACGCTTGCGTTTGTTTTGTTTCTGGCATGTGCAGGTGTCCGATCACGGAGATCGTGAGGATTGTGATATGCCGGAGCTAAGGAATGAGAGCACTACTTTCTCTACAAGCGACAGCGTTGGATTCCAGGTAAGCCTTCGTCGCTAGTTGGTTTATTTGCAATTAGGAACCTGCACTATAGCATGAACGATTGTTGCTAGACCCGATCTGGGCTAGTAGGGATCGCCTCTATCCGCAGAGGGGATTTACCTCCACAAAAACAATCTCATCCCAACAAAAAGGGATGTCTTACTTTAAAATTAATGTGAATCCTTTGTTATTTCAGCGTAGTTCGGGATGAAATGACGTAAGAAATTTTCTTTCCCTTGGAGACTCTGAAGCTGGTGTAACGAGGATGGGGAGGGGAGATTAACAATAGCCTCAACCTTAAGCGAGTCAAGGCGAATTCTATATTTAGATATGATAAATCCTAAAAGTCTACTGGAATCAATGCAAAAGATGCATTTATGTGGATTGAGCTTAATGTTGTGGAATCTACAACGAAGAAATATCTGGCGAAGATGTTCCAAGTGGTCTTTTCACGCAGTTGAATGAGATGGAAGGTCATCCAGGTATGGTTGAACAATATGTCGAATATCATGAAAGGCATAATACATCGCGTGCTGGAACGTAGCCCCAGCATTATTCAAGCCAAAAGGGAGTTTCTTATACGCGAACGTTCCCCAAGGACAGATAAAATAGGTCTTGTGTTAATCAGATGGGAGAATTTTGATCTGATTATAGCCATAAAAACCATCCATAAGGGAAAATATTTCACTCCCCGCATAATCATCAATGATATGATCGATGAAAGGGGTGGGATATTTATCCTTAGGATAGGCTCGATCGATATCGAGATAATCAACACAGATGCAAATTTCTCCCTGTTTCTTATCCATAGGAACCATGTTAGAAACCCACTTTGTCAGAGGAATCAGATAAATGAAACCTGCTTTGAAAAGTTTTTCAACTTCAGCTTTGATAGCGGCGGCTTTCTAAGGATGCACGGGACGAAGACGCTAGGTGGGAATCTCATGCACCACAATACTGGGGTCAATTCTAGGCATTTCTTCATAAGACCAGGCGAAAAAATCACGAAATTCGCGAAAGAGGCTAGTATACACTTGGACTTCCTCGGAAGAGCAAGTGACTCCCACATGGATGTTCTTGACAATCCCCAGTTTCATGGAAATGTCGATAGGCATCGTTTGAGTAATGTTACCCAAGTTACCTTCAACAAATAATTCATGAGTTAAAATAGGCGTTTGAAGTGGCGGAGAAGTAACTTGAGACACAAAACGCTCAAGAAAGTTAGACATTGCCCCAAGGCCAGGCATAAACGAGGAACGATGATGCCCATCGCTCCACGATAGATCTTCGAGAGACATGGTTTCCATGATAGCCTCATTGGATGGAAACAATTCTTTCAAAGGATCAGGTGAATTTGCATCGCCGAGCCAGGGGGATTGAGAATAAATGTCGAGAGACATGCTCAAAGGAGCAGGCTCAGGTGGGGGAGAATCAGATGTAGCTGTAAGCTCACACTAATTTATTTCAATTGGACTAAGAGGCATTGAATCCCCAAATGAATCAACCAGTTCAGGTAAAGGGATGATCCAAGGGTCATCTGACCGAGAGACCATATTAACTTGAAAAATATTTGGTGGCAGAAGGGAAAAGATACCCATGAGAGTGGGATCTTTGAAAAGACCAAACCCTACACTGTCAGGGGGAGAAGGAAATTGATCCATGTATGGCACATTGTTCTCAGAAGATGAGGTAAAGAATGACAACTGATCGATAGTAATGATTTCTCCCTCGTGTGGAAACTTTAGAAGTCGAAAGAGGGTGGACGGAACACACAACATAGTGTGAGTCGAACTGCGAATGAGTAGAAGATTGTAATTGAGTTTGGTGTCAATGAATTATACTTCAAAATTGACCATATTTCCTTGCAACGTGATCGACAAGCTAGCGAGAACACCCAAGGGTTTTGATTCCCTTCCATCAAATGCCTCAAGGGTATTGGGTGACGAAGTCAGGGATGGAGATCCAATAGCCTTCCAGCAAGCAGATGACGTGACACAGGTAGATGCACCTTCATCCACTACAACTCTATGGATGTTGAGACCGTTAATTCCGACTTGTATAACAAGCACAATCTGGTGCGGAAGTCGGGGGATGAAATTCTCTAAGTCGAAAGAGAGAAGGCTAGAATCAGCAGGGTCAATCCCGCCGATCACAGATAATAACGCTTTATGTTGATATGGACAACTCTGAAGCACTTATAACGTGGAAATCATGGAAGGCGCCTATGCTAAATCCTCAATAATACTGTAATGCTGAGCAGCATGGGCGTTAGGATTATAAGAAGATTTTCAGAGAACGCATTTATAAGGTGGCCGTACAACGGGTTCAAAATTGGGCCTTTCAATTTCAAGAGGACTAGAGGTAGGTGGGAGAGGAGGACCATCAACGACATCTTTCCCAGCTGCCTGGCATGATCCAACATAATCCTTCGACCGAGTAGCGATGGAAATGGGTGCAGAACCATTCATCATGAAAACTTGAGATCCAAACGACATAGATGGTGGAGGTTGCTCGACTATCTGGGTCTGCTGATATGGAAAAGGTTCCTTAAGGACCACCAGAGTTCCCTTAGCGCCTTTGAGCATTTGACTAACCTCAAATTGTCTAGGAAAATCCTTAGTGTAGTGGTCCTCATCACAAATCAGACAGGGATACTTCGGCTTTCGCTGTGAACCATCATTAGCATGAGGTTTAGACGATTCCTGTTTTGGGGCATCAGGTTTAGCCTTGCCTTTACCCTTATTTCTCCCCTTGGAAGTCTTGTCTGCAAGATTGTCCTAAACGGCGTTGACCTCTGAGTTTTTACCAGAATCCGAGGTAGTCTGAGGAGCAAAATTATTGGAAGAATTTGATTTCTGCTTCCCATTGGAAGACTTGCGTGAAATCTGAGACACGGAACCAATAACGTCATCGAATAATGGGGTAGTCGGTGCTTTATAGGTCCCATGTCGTGGAGCCTTGATCAATATGTCATACAAAATGCTCGATTGAGAGTACATTAAATCAAGGTACTGGGCACGAGCAATGGCTTGTTCTTCAGTTACACATGCCCCCATTGTGATGTCTTTCACAATTTGATTGAAAAAAGAGGTAGTGAACCAATGAGTAAGAAGTGGATTAGGAATTTTTAACTTGATCAAGCGACGATGTCGTCTCCATTCATGAATGTGGTCCAAGATATGGGTAGCTTAGTCCTGTTTCAAGGATGTTAGGATATGCGTCCCGGCTTCATAACAAACTAGCAACTGGAAATGAGTAAGGATTGCCATAGTGAGAGTGTTGAAATCTTGAAAGATACCACGAGGCAGTTCGATATACCACTTAGCAGCAACTCCAGTAAGAGTGCACTGGAAGAGACGAATTCAAACAGATTCGTCCACCCAAGAATTGGAAGAACACCATAAATGGTATGTCATGATGTGAGCTTGGGGGTCTTCTCCAGACTTGCCCTTAAACTTAGGACAATCACCAGGAACCTTCATCGGAACTGGAGGCAAAAAAGGATTATGAAGAATGGGATCATTTGTCAATTTGGACACATCCGGTAACTCCAACATGGCGAGAAAGGGTAATTGAGGGTTAAAAGGCATAACAGGTCCTCGATAAGGACCTGTACCCATACTCAATCCTGGTTGAGTATAAATCTACCTCCTTTGGTTATGTCCAAAAGGATTCGGACCATAAGGGGTATAAGCTAGATAATTCGGTTGATATGGTGGCTGAGGACCAAGATACGGGGGTTGAAGACCAGGATACTGATTCTGAGTATATACGGGTCCCGATTGAGCAGCATAAGAATTTTTCTATGGAGTATAATTATAGCCTGGCATTTGAGAGTAATAAGTAGGACCTTGAGGTGGGTTGTATACCGATCGATACTAACCTTGAGGGAAATAACCGCCTTGGGGTTGAATGGGCTGCTGATAAGTGGGGCCCTGCTGAGCTGGATAAGTCGAGCGCAGAGATTGATTCGGCTGTGGCATAGAGTAGAGCGGTGGCTAAGAAGGGTGAATGGGTTGTGCAGGTTGGCCCAGCTGAGCAGGTTTACCTGACTGATGAAGGACACCAGGTTGCCCCTACGGATCAGGTTGGCCTAATGGCTGTGGTGGGCCAGGTTGTGCCTAATAACCAGGTTTACCTGGAGCAGGACCATAATATGGTCCTGGCCGTGAAAAATTTGGACCAATTGGAAGATATAGTTATTGAGGTTGCGCCAAAGGTTGATATGGATGGATCTACCCCCAGGACCGTATGAAGGTCCGGTTTGATATACCAGTTGCCCAGCTAGTCCTTGAGGTTGCCCTGGTTGGATCACAAGCTGAGCTTGTAAAGGTTGACCTTGAGGATTTTAAGGCTGCCCTTGCAGACCGTAAAATAATCCTTGCTGGATCGAAGGTTGTCCCTATAAGGGTTTTCCTTGTGGGTCATACGCAAATCCTTGCTGCACCGAAGGTTGTCCTTGAAAGGGTTATCCTTGTGGGTCATAAGCATACCCTTGTTGAACCAAAGGTTTTCCCTGAAAGGGTTGTCCTTCTTTGTTAGAGGGTTCACATGCAAGATAGGTCTAAAACCGGAAAGAAAATGATAAGCCTCAGGAGTAGGCAAGTAGATAGGGTTTCCTTGCTCGTCATATTGAAACAGAAGTGAATAAATCGGGGTACCGTCCGCTCCATAATGAGAAAAATAAGACTGATAAGGATCCTGAGGGGAATGATAAGTCTGGGAGCTCTGTTGCTGAACAGCCAGCCGATACTCCTCAAAAGAAATGACGTCAAGGATCGCCATGGCAATCGAAGTATCTACCAAAGTCGAAATTCCTGACGACAGAGCAGTGACAACCAGTGCCGATGCAGCCACGCAGACAGTAGGTCTAGTGGGAACAGACGTAACAAAAGGTGTCGACGAGACAGGTGTCATTGGCGACATCCCTAATGATGGGAGAACCAAACCCCTTGATGGAGTTGATGTTGCCAACGAGGCAATACCGGCTATAATCTGACCCAAAGACCTATATTCGGCTGGAAGCGACACCGATGGTGAAGATTGAGCAGGCTCTTGATGGATGTATTCCGGGAAAAGTTGGTATTCTTCATTAGAAACTGGAATACCCTCACTACCATTAGGAATAGACGAGTCGATGTCTAAATCCACCATGAGATCTTGCAAAAGACTACGAGGGCTAGGAGGTATGATAGCAGCCAAAAATGGTGATCTCGATGTAAGAGGGGGAAAATGTTGCCCAACCCCAAATCCAAACCGAGCATTTGAAAGAGGCCAATGGAACTCAACTGGTTCTCCAAAGGGGTACTCTGATGGGATGATGGGATGTTGAAGCCTGGTAGACCAAGAGGTCTAAAAAGTTTCAAATGAATCGTCCGAGAAAGGACTGCCATTAGATGAAACCGATGGTTCCGCCACTATGACTGTAGCACACCAAAAAAGGGAAAAAGATCGAAAATGAAGACTCTTGGATCAAAACCAAGGCAAACAAAGACAGGCTAAGTAATCAAACTTTAATGGGCATGTAATGGTAGGTAGTTTATTTTACCACATTGAAACCAGAAATTTGTTGTTTCATGTTTTAAGATTCAAGAAACAGTCAAAGATGACTCTAGACTCTTTCAGTTTTAAGCGAGCGCGAAAGGACAAGTACTCAATGATCTTTTCAAATTTATGGAGTCATTAAAGATCGAAAATGACTACTCAGGTAGTCTAGGTAAAAGGGTGTACCAGGTTCCCGTGAACTGCCATATACACCTTGGTTATAAAATGAAAGAAGAATCAACCAACGACTTGACGTACGTACAGGTAGTCTCCCCGAATGCTGTGTTCGGTGTATCACAGTTACAAGGAAGTAGACTCGTCTTCCTACGGATAAAAGGAATACAACCTAGAGGCGTATCCCTTTATATACTCGATGATACGGGGAGCACAAGTCCCTACTAGCACTATCTGAAGCCAGATGGTGAGCGACAGCTGCTAGGTTTAAAGACGCCAGAAGACGTCTCTAACTTATACCACTAAATCTTTCATTAAGTTTCAATGTTGCCTTAGGTTAATTGAATAAATTTTAAGTTGATCTTGTATTTATGTTTCAATTCCAAGGTCTTACCGAATGTTGGATCTCAGAAATCCCTGAATGCAAGCTACATGCCATAAAATACAATTTTGTTCAATGAAAAGATATCTACGAAAAAGTTAGGAGTTTTCAAGCGATAGCGAATAATGAGAACACACAGAAGCTTCCACTACAGAACCTGATGCAAACTAATGAGAACAAGAAATCTCTCCTAGAATGCCCAATGCTAGTTATGGGAAATATTTTCCAATTCCACAATGCAAACAAGAATGCAACACAAAATATATTTTTTATTTTTCAATGTAAGAGAGCGAACAGTGCACTAAATGACATGAAAAATGAATCTTCACACTAGTTTGAGAATTCCAATGCAAGATTCAGAGCGAAACAATTCAATCAACTCACAAGCAAAAAAAAAAAAAACTCAAACCAATGTCACAATCTCTCAAATCGAAGAAAGATGTCGAAATAGACCCATACAAGAAATGTGAGCTATGCTTGGAGTGACAAGAAGCAAAAATAAATGAAAGAGGCAAGACTCACTCCAGACTCATTCCACCAGAAGCAATCACTCAAAATGGATTCAGGGAGCTGAATACAATCAAGAAAATAATGAAGGTGACTGCGAAACAAAAGACCCAAACTCCTACAGGAGGCTCAGCACACCAAAGCACTAGAAAACTCTAAGGCCATGATGTTGAAATAAATGGACAAACAACCGAAGGAAGAAGGTTGTTCACAGTTACAAACAATTCCAAAGCACTCAAATCAAGTCTAAAGAACACCCAGAGACAAGTACCGACCAAAAAATGCAAACAGGTAAAACCCTAGCATCTACAGGAAATGGCACGATTGTCTGGCTGTAATCCACACCAGACAGGAGATGGCGCGGGTGATGAACTGGCAACAAGCGCCAGTGGGCGCGATTGTCAGACTGGAAACTATGCCAATCAAGCCAACCTTAGAAAAATGAAAATTTTGGAAAAAGAGAGGTCAGATCTGATCCTCTGGGGCTGAATAGGGGTCTTAGACTCATCAAAAACAACCAGAAAAGGAAAGCTAAGAAGACAAAGACCAAGAAGAAGACATAATGGACAAAAGACAAACTCACACTGATCCCCAGTGGAGTCGCCAATTTGTTGGTGAGGTAAATCCCCTCTGCAGATAGAGGCGATCCCACTAGCCCTAGAGTGTGTCTAGCCACAAACAAGACACTCTATGACATCAATTCCTAGTTAACGAATGGATGGAGATTCGATAGATAACTTACCGTATGTCTTGCACTATTATTTTCTTCGAAAGAGTGGCTACCTCTTGCTCCTGGTTTGACAGATCATGATCCACTCGTTCTCACGCTCAGATACCTACACATACACAATAAACAAAGATTATATACAACATAATATTCCGCATCCGTAACTATCAGTCAGTCGAAGAAGACTAAATCAATTGCATCAATAAACACAACACAATGATGGAACCAATACCATAGTCGAGTATATTAGTGAAAGGAAGGAAGAGTACAACCAAGCTTAGACGTTGCAGTCTCCTCCAACAGTGTTCTAGCAGAGCGTGTCTCACAAAATCTCATCGAGAATTCGGACGGGGCTCTCTCTACAGAATTATCCTTGGTTCTACCTTCTCAATGGCGATTACTCAGCTATGGTATCTCTTCTCCAAGTTCAGCTTCTTGGCTATATGTTCAGCTAACTTTCATAAAGGGAGAAGGCCTGTTTATATAGAGGGAGAGGGAGAGGTTAGGATCCCTATAATCATGGAAGGGAGACCTATCTTCAAAGAGTGTTCCATGGGAGGAGGAAACCACCACCTAAAGAGGGAGATCCGTGGCTCATCAGATTAACCACTTCCTGTGACTCATCCCTGAGGTGGTTAAGGGAAACTTCTGCCTCTAGTTTGTTAAAAAAAATTCCCAAAAATGATGGCGCGGTCACAACAAAGAGACAGAGCGCCAGCTGGTGTGACCTCTAGTGTACATCCTCCACATTGGCGCAAGGGGTGAACTGGCTACCTGCGCCAATGCCAAAACATAGGTTTTTATGGGTTTTCTAAGGAAATGTTCAATAGGAGAAATAATGTCCTTATGCAGAAGGATACAAAGAAGGTGTTTGTAGAGTATGACACTACTCATAGGTCACGAGAAAGACCCTCCAATATGCGGGGCGAGGGATTGCAGGGATGGTGACAAAATGTTGTGTAACAACCTTTCTGTTTGCACAAAAACCACCCTTGAATTTGACTTCTCAAAGTCAGAAAATAGAATTTTGATTCATATTTCGCTACGAAACTTTTAGTAGTTTCGTAGCAAAAAGTGACCTTTTATAGTGTAATGCACTACGAATATGTGGTTTCTTGGCTAATTTGGAACTTTTGGTACAAAAACCTTTGGAAAATGAAATGAATCAGAAAATTATGAATGATGTGACATGAAGGAGTTTGAAGATGAGTGTGTTTAAACCTTAGGGTAAGCTCAAACTATACAAAAATTAATACTTCCCTTGATCAAACTTAAAATGACTCCTAAAACCCTATTTTTACCCATGAACCCATGTAACCTTGTCAAAATGATGTTTTGAATTTTTTGAGTGATAACAGATTGCAGGTTGAAAAATGAAGGCTTGCTACCATTGGGCTTATGGAGTCAACAATCAGTAGTCTTAGTGACAATGGTTCTTCACATGGAAGCTGAGGCAGATAGAGGTTTTTAACAGAGATAATTCACCCACAAAACATAGGAAAAAATAGTCACTTCACCACTAAAGGAAGTCATAGCATAATATTATGAATTCTGAGTAATTAGAGATGAAATCTACTGCAAGTGATTAAACTATTGAGATTCAACAAGATGATGAGCTTAGTGAAAAGAGTCGCCTTCACTAAGTGGGCCCACTGGCTATTTTTTGTGCAAGTCTATTTTTAGACATGATGATCCTATTTCAGAAGTTGCAGGATGCTATTTGTGGATGGTTGATCAAGTTGGAAAAATAGATGAAATTCTATTTTGGGCGAACTCTATTTATAGATCGTCAATCTAAAAATAGATGCATGTCGATTATTATTAGCTCTTAATAATAATCAGACTCTAAACAACAAATTATTCTCTTGGAGCACTTTAGTTCAGTGCACATATGTGGCACATCAGCTGACTAAGTGAATTACACAATTCCCAATGGTTTACTGGAGCTAATGCATGAAGGACTCTGTTAGAATTCAAGTGGCAGAGTTATGACACAGTTGGAAGAAGTAGTTATGGAGTTGTATTCAGTTTAACTCAGTTAGAATCAGTTGAGCTAGTTGTATCTAGTCTAACTGATTGATACAATAGTGAGAGTGGATTGAATTAATTCACAAATAATAACTCATTAAGCAACTGAAAAATACAGTAGTTAACTACAGTGCATGGCAGTTTCAATGGAGACCCAGTGGAGAGGTAGGTGAAAGGGCAAGATAGATTATCTGTTGTGACTATAGTGATGCATTGATTGCATCACACACACATTGGAGTTGCCAATGAGGATTGCGCAGTCAGTCCAGGAGTAATTCGAATTCATTCAGATATGTTCTTCAGCAAGGATTGCGCAGTGGAGGCAGGCTAGTAAGAGGCAAAGATCAGTGCATGGATTTGCAAGATTGGTCCTAATTAGTGTATGATGATTGTACTGTAATGAGAGCTTGTGATAAGCTTTGTATTCTTTGTATGAGATTTTCATATGATCTCCATGTTACATAATATATATTTGGGGTTTTCAGCTTTAGGAGTTCCCAGTTAAAAAAAAATGCGTTATGTGAAATTGATTTTTTTTTTTTATGCTTCACATGTGTGTGAAATTAATTTTTCTGCAAAAGATTAACAAGTGGAATAGATTCAGTATCTTGCATAAATTTAGATAGTGTGAGATCATGTGGATCTAGGACATATGCATGCTTAGTGCATATAATTTCTACATAAACATAGAGATTCAGATCAATAACACATCAAAAACCTCATGAGAATCTCATGTCTGGAAGTAGAATGTCACCTTGTATTACTGATAATGGTCAAAAGCATACAAGCAGAAATTTGGTGCAATATTCTCCAACCCCTTACTTTTTCGATGTTTTGTCTATAAATAGACATTCTTTACAATATGGATGATCTTCCTAGTGGCTAGATCCTCGAATTCTACTCCGACACCTATCATAACTGAAATCACTAACTTAAAACAGAAAACTCACTGCTATCTTTAAAGAAAACAAAATCCTATTAGGACACTATCTCCTATTTATTACATTCCTTTATCCTATTAGTGAAACAGTTACATAATGGTTACATCATGAATGTCACATGCTCAAATGAAAAATTACCCTATTTCAACACCACTTCACACCTTTAAATCACTCCTAGATTTGTGGAACATAATCTTTCTTTTTAGGAATAGATGACCTTCATCTTTAACATTGTTTTGACTGATGAGATGGCTGTGTAGTACTCTCTTTGAGTCATGAATATCTTCTAATAAGGTCCACTGACATGCTGGGGGTCTCCAAATAGCAAAAAATGCTGTTAATATGCTCTAAATAATTCAACAATTGCTCGCTATGAAAACAAGGAAGTTTCGTAGCGAGTTTTAGTAGTGTCAGAAAAATGGCTTTTCCATCAATCTTCTTGACGTCTCTATTGTTCCAACATCTTTAGTATGCCATGAGACTTTGAAAACCATCAATATCCCTCCCTAAAACATGCCAAAACTGAGTTTAAATGAAAAAAAAACACCTACAGGAATTTTCCTAGCGTATTTATGGCTTCAAGCCTAAGGTACACTATGAAACTATGTAAAAAACTAGAAAACACTGTTTTCAAGATAGTCTTCAAAAATTTTAATTCTACTGCAAAATTTGAGTTATCTTCATGTTATGAACCTCCTAAAACATATTCCATCTTAAATTATTAATCCTATGGTGTTTCCTCCTCATTTACAATCAGTTGACTAATAGGCTCTTCTACCACTGTCATCTTTAATCCTTTCTTTTCCAATTCCACATGAATCAAATCCAATTTCTCCTGCAGATCTTGCACTTTGTCCTTTAATGCCCTATTTTTAGATTGCAAGTGCAAGTATATCTTTTTGATGTGTTTGACCTCTCCTCTTAGTGGCTAAGTCCACTTTATCAACTTTATGTATTGTCCAAGGTCTTTGAAACACTTGTGACTTGATCATCCCAGATTTTCCTCATTTTCTGAAAATGAACCTTCTCTGCTCTATTTTTCTTTGCCTCTTTCTTCAAAACTGATATTCCCTTACCTGCCTCCTTCAACTGCTCTTTAAGGGTTTCAATTTCTAATTTTTCAATAACTTTCTCTTTACCCTTTCTTTGTTTGATAACCAGTTCTTATTTTGCAGGTGAAGACAAATCTTTGATGCTTTGTGGCTGGGCAACAGCTTCTTTGATTTCATCAGTCTCTTTTATTTCCATGACCTTCCTTGCATGTCTAGTCATTGGTTTCCTAGGTTGAAAAATGAAACCAACATCATCACCTGCAAACTCTAGCTTTTTAGTAGTCTTACCCTTTTTCAGCTTGGAAAATGGGAGTTTCTTCAATGTCAATTCCATGTAGGATATCCTCCAAGTTTCCTTTAGCCATTGCCTGGCTCCTAGTGACTCTTTTTTTTCCTTTTTTGCTGACTGTTTGCTTCTGTTTTGCAGGTGTTGTTTCAGGTGTGCCAATCTTCTGCAAAGGTTTTGCTTCCATGCTCACTGGTTCTGGAGGAGATGATCTATTCCCTTCCTCAACTTCCTCTACCACAGGTGGTGATGAAATGTTTCTAGATTTGGAGGCTTTCTTAGGAGTGACAACATCAATTTCATACCCACTCATGAATAAGAAGGAAGTCCAATCTCTGTCTAGTCTCTTCAATTCCTCTAACACCAATATATTAATAAAACCATGATGAAAAAGAGAAGTTTCATTACCTTCTTTTTTTATTTGAAATTTATCTGAAATTTTCCCTAGAATTATGTATAAATAAAAAGGCAAGTCAAGTGACCTCTTACCCACAAAATGCAGCAGAAGACTGAGATGATAGGAGTAAACCATGTGAAACCGTCCTTCACAGGTAAAATACTTATGGATGATCATCAGCAGCTTTGAATAATTGTCCTTCATGAAACCCCTAGGGATAACATTTGTAAAACCAATTTCATTGTGTTCTGGTTTGATGAACTCTTTTTAGTCCTGCATTGTGAATATGATGCTTTTAAACCATTTTTCCCCTCCTCTATGGATTCCCGTTGCTGATGAAATGATGTCTGGTGTCACTGTAAAGTTCAGAATTCCCACTTTTGAATTTGTTCCCGTGACGCTGTTAGAAAAATCCTTGGAAACCTGTAGATGAAAGCCCTGCAACCTCTGACAAAACTGCAAGCAACCAGTTCTTTTTAAAACCTCCATGGCAGTTGGGTCTTCATTGAGAAAATTCATTTCCATGGGCTCATACTTGTGGAAATGACCACCTTTGTTTGTTTTCCTTCTTGCAGCCATGGATGTTTTATATCTTCACAACCTTGCTTGCTTGATGACACCTACAAAGTTCAAATCTACTAGCAACCTACTTGGCTTGATGAAGCAGCTCTCTAGAGATCAAATTACATGCAAAGATAAAGCGGAATATGACAAAAAGGCTAATTGGGGTAAGGTTTTATGGTTTAAATGACAACTCATGCTTTGAAATTGACACATGCATTCCAAAAAGGGTAATGATGACCTCAGACACGGCTATGTACCTTTGAATTAACCATAATAGAATCGAATGACCTCCACCCTAACTCCTCCAATCATGGAATGAAATTTTGTATCGAATTTGACAAGACAGGTAAGAAAATAGATTTCCGTAGCATAGTTAGTTTAACCTCTGACAAATTCGCTACGAAACTATTGGGTAGTTTCATAGCGAAAACTGTTTTTTTGCTGTATAAAACGCCACGAAAATTTGAAAAACTGACACAAGTGCCATTTTTTTATTTTAAATGCATGGGGAATGAAAGATGACACCATATGAGGATTGATGGGACATGAAATGACATAAATGGAGGTGACCATGAACCTTAATATTGGTAAAACATGTAAAAAATAAAATTTTCCTATACCAACTTGAAAAGGATTAAGGAGATCTTATTCTTTTGATGAGTGAACTATATGACCATGTGAAGTAATGTTTCAAAATTTTATGAGTGATAACAGTGGCTCCACTTGGGATGGTGTGCCCCTGTGTTACACCAAAGAACCTGTAGTTCCAGTGCCATCATCCTTTTGGAAATAAAAATCTTTGAAATTTTCCAAGCCTTCTTCAAACTCTAATGTCCTTCACCTCGGGCTCAAGTTTGATGATCCGCCTATATTTATTAGTAGAAAATCATAATAAAATGGAATATATATAATGGAGTGAAAAATCAGTAGAGCTTAAGAGGAATAGTGCTTTAAAAACATGCCATTGATAGGCCCTCCAGCACAAGGTTGTCCATCCATCTCCTGTAGTAGATAAGTGTTGTTGCCATGGAATTCAACTACTATGAATGGTCCCTTCCAGATGTTCTCAAAATTACCATGTTTCCCCTTTTCTTCAATTCTGGCCTCCTACTTCAACACCACATCTTGAATCTAAAAATTTTCATATTTGACCTTCCTGTCAAATGTCTTTGTTGTTCTTTTTTGTGACTGCTGATGGTTGTTGTATACTTCCTCCCTTTTTTCCTGCAGAGCTATCATCTGGTTTATTCTCCTCTGAATAGCATTAGGCTCCTCCTCTAGTCCTTGCAGCAACTTCATAACAGGAACTTCTAAGGATGTGGGAAATATGGCTTCAGCTCCATACACTAACTCATAAGGTGAAGTACCAATTGATCTTTTTGTACATACTCTATCAACCCATAAAGCATACTTCAACTTCAAATGCCAAGAACTTTTATTTCTTGCAGTACCTTCTTGACAATTCTCACAATTATTTTATTAGAAGATTCATCAAGACCATTACCCTGTGGGAAATAAGCAGTAGAGTGTCCAAGATTTATGTGATACTGATGGAAAAAGCTAATCAACCTTTTGGATTTGAAAGCCTGTGCATTGTCAGTAATAATCTTCATAAGATAGCCAAACCTGGACAATATGTTATTCTCTAAGAACCGTATAATGACTGAATCATTTGCTTGCCTTGTTGGGATTGCTTCAATCCACTTGGTGAAATAATTTGTTGCTGTCAGGATCCAGCGATGCTGCCGTGAAGCTGATGGATGAATTTCACCAATAAAGTCTAGCCCCCACTGCTGGAAAGGTTCCTCAACATAAATAGGCATTAAGGGTAAAGGAACTAGCTTTTTCTTACCATAAAAATCTTGATATTCATGGCAGACAACTATATTCTTATAAACATCCTTGAACATGGTAGGCTAGTAGTACCCTACTCTGAGAATTTTGTTTGTTGTGGCCTTCAAATAGTGATGTCCTCCAAAATCTCATTTATGAAACTCTTCAATGACCTTTTCAGCTTCCTCTTCCAGCAAACAATTCAAAATAATGCCACCAGTATCTTTCTAGTATAGATTTTTATCTATAATGCAGTACCTTAGAGATTTCAACTTCACAAACCTTTCTTTAGATTTAGTCAATTCTAAACGAGCTCTATGATGATGTAAAACAAAGACAATGTCTTTGTACCGGTCATATAAAATGTACCTTTCTTCAATAGGGAATCATCTCTTCATCTTCATTTGATAACTCTGAAATTTTTGCAATATGATTCACATCAAGACAACCAAAATTGGACTGTGCCATTAGTTTTGCTAGCCCCTGTCCTTTCACCAATTTTTTAGGTCTGATTTCTATATCACACTCTATCAAATTATCTATCCACTTCCCTCACTTACCATCAGGATCATCTTAAGTCAAGATGTCCTTCACAACAGTGTTAGGCACAAATGCTATGACATGAGAATGCATAATATAGATTCTGAAATCTTTAATGGCTTTTGTTCAAAGCATATGCCTACTTTTCTAAAATATTGTATTTTAGCTCTGAGTTAGCAAGGGTTATGCTAAATAATGAAATGGGTTTCTCTGTACCTTGTTGTCCTTTCTGCAGTAAAAATCCAGCAATGGTGTTTTCTGATGCAAATGTAAAAACCAAAAATTCTTTTGAAAATTCTGGGCTAATCAACACTGGGGCCTAAGTGAGTGCTTTCTTAATTTCTTCAAATGACTGCTTTTCTTCAATTTTCCATTTAATATCATCTCCTTTCTTCATCATCTTGGTTATATCTTTGACAATATCAGCAAAGTTGGGGATAAACCTTCTAACAAAATTTACTCTTCCAAGGAAATACTAAATTTCCTTTTTTTTCCTTGGCAAGTCAACTTTTTGAATGGGATTGACTCTATTTGGATCAATCTTTATCCCATATTTGAATATAATATGCCCAAGAAACTTTCAAGAAGTTAGAGAAAAAATAATTTTAGTGGGATTAAGAGAAATACGAGATCTTCTACACTTCAGCAGAACTTTCTCTAGATGCTTCAAATGGTCTTCCTCTCTCCTTGAAAATATAGTTATGTCATCCAGATAGACAACCACCAACTTATCCTTCTCCTCAGAAAAGGCAATGCCAATTTCTCTTTGAAAGGTCGCTCCTACATTCATCAGACCAAAGGGCATCTTGGCATACATGAATGTTCCCCATGGTGTAGTAAAATCAATTTTCTCCTGATATTCTGGGTGTACCAATATCCGATCATATCCTAAAAAACCATCTAGCATATACATCCTTTGGTTACCAAAAATATTCTGCAGAATTTGATCCATCTTAGGGAGAGGGTAGTTTTCTTTCAGAGAAGCCTTGTTCAAGTTTCTAAAATCAATGCAAATTCTGTTTTCTCCACTCTTTTTCCTAACTGGAACCAAGTTAGCAAGCCATTTTGAGAATCTGATAGGAAATATAATTTTTGCATCAAAGAGCTTCTTAATTTCCTTTTCAATCAGATGCATGAGTAGTGGATTAATCCTTCTCAATTTATGTTTGAGAAGTTTCTCATTTTCTTGAATAGGAATGGTATTCTGAATAATAGTAGGATCATACTTCTTCAAATCAGCATAAATCCATGCAAAAACATCAATGAACTTTTTCATTATCTCAATATATTTCTATTTCATCTCTACAGAAAGAAACTTAGAAAGATATATAATTTTAGGCATTGCTACTGTACCAAGATTACAACTCTCTACCTCTTCATCATCAGCTTGCATTCTAGGAGATTTTAACACATCATTTTGGTCAAAAATATTTTCAAGTGGAATAAGACCCTTGGGTATACAATTATTCTTCAGCTGCAAAACTTCAGAATTACCCTTAGTTTCAGCATGCATGTTTTGCTAATCTACTTGTGTGCTTTCAAACTCCTCTTTCAATTCTATGAATTTTTTGATTTGTTGGTCATCTCAAACACTTGTCAATGGATGATGTTATTTGGGATGGTAGGCCTATGATGAAATTCAACCTCATACTTTTCAGTGGAATGTGTAGGGATAACAAACAGACTTGCAGAAACAACTAGGGAATCAACTACTGCATTTTGATCCCTAGTTTTCACAATAAATGAATAGTCTTGAATTTTTTCCAACATCTCCATGATCTGTATGCTCTCATTCTCACGTCCTTGGTTTGATATATTCCTTCAAATTTTTTAATCACCAATTCAGAATCTCCACAAAATGAAATTTTTTGGGCACCCAATCTTTTCAAAATTTCCAAACCCAAAAACAAATATTCATACTTAGCCATATTATTTGTGAAATCAAAGTTCAGTTTGAAAGAATAGAACTTACTTTCATCATCAGGAGTTTTGATCAAAATTATTGCTCCAGCCCCATCTCTTTTATCTGATCCATCAAAGTGAAACAACCACTAGCCCTCTGCTTTTTCTTCAATGATTTCCTTATTTTCAGCTTGCTGATTTTCAACCTCCTGAATTTCTACTTTCCTTTCATCTTCTGCTTCATTAGTTAGCTCATTGAAAATAATTTTAGATCCTAATTCAGTTTCAACAACATAAATTGGGAAATTTTGAGGTTTATCCTTACTACTTACCATATAAGCCATGTTAGTCTCTCTGTATAGTCTTCTTTGCTCACCAAAAACAGTAATGGTGGCATATTTCAAGTCCATCTGCATGGTGCCTTTGATTTTTTCTACCCAAGACCTGGATAGTAGCATGCCAAACTTGGGTGGAATGTCTTCTACCACAATGTCCATTACCACTGTCTTGGTAGGGACTTTTGTAAGGCCAAAAAAAACATCTTTTATCAATCCAATGCATTGAACTCTTTTTGAATCAAAAGAAAACAAATCCTTGTATGGCCTAGTGATTTCCAATCCCATCCTCTCCATAATCACTTTATGCATGAGGTTATGAGAAGCCTTTGAATCCAACATCGCATTGTGTAAGGTCATTTCATGGATACTAAGGATGAAATAAAAAGGAGGTACTTCTTCATTCTTCTCATCTTCCAATCTTGGTCCCAAGTAGATGGTAGGATGGTATTCTTGTACATTAAGGATATCTGCAGCTCCTGGTTGAGAATTCAACATTTTTACAATTTTACTTATGTATTCATTCACATTAAGAATTTCTCCAAAAGGGACTGGGATCTTTATTTTGGAAATCTCATTCTCCAAACTGAAAACATAAGTAATATTTTCACTCTCTTTGACAGGAGGAGGAGGTGGTGGATCTTTTCTAGCCTCAACTGCTTTAGGAGCATCTTTCTTGGGCTGTGTTTTATTTGCAATAATAGGGACATTTCTTTTTCTGAGGTTGTATTGCTTCTACATCTCAAATATTACATGTTGATAACCCTTAAAGTAGTCAGATGGTTCCTCACCCTCATTTACATCATGATCAGACTCATCATGCTCTTCTTTGGTAAAAAACATTACAGACATGTTTTCATCTAGGCAATGAATTGAGTCTTCTTGAATTTCAGGCTGATCTTCATCTTCATCAACTAAATTTTTCTAAAAAGGAGGCCTCACTTGAGGGTCAGGCTGATTTAGGTTTTCCCTTTTGTCTTTGCTGATTTTGAGGCATTATAAACTATAGATTTATAAATTGTGGCTCATGTTGTGCAGGAGGTGCAAAAGAATCTCCAAGGGCAATCCTATCCATGAGTTTTTCCATTGTCTTCATCATAGAATCAAATTTATCATATGAGGTGGAAGGCTTTTCTTCTTCATTTAGTTTGGTTTTACCCATCTTAGACTTCTTGGCTGCTATCATATTAAATTCTATCTTCATAACATCATTCTACATTTCTGCTAGTGAAGCAGATTATATTTCTCTAAGCAGGATAGAGAATTCATAGTCAAATGCCTCACCATAGTGTAATTGAGCATCTCCTGGTGGAGGTTTAAGATGAGCATGGATGGAATCATAGACTTTATTAAATATCTTGGAAAAAATTTGGAAAATTTCATCTACAACTCTTTTCAAACTATTGTATTCAGTGAGGGCTTGCACAGGGTTTGTTATATTTCCCCACTTTCTCAAGAAACTATCCTCAAACTCATTCCAATTATGCAAGCTTCCTGGAGCTAAGGATTTAAACCATTTTCTGACCTCACGAGTGAAAATTTGAGCAAATAGTCTCATTTTTACATCTTCATCATCAACCTCCTCTCTGTTTATAAAGTCGTTGAATTGGTCTACATGTTCTTCAGCTGTAATTTCTTCATCACTCCCCCATGTTTTGATTCTAGCAGAGTATTTACTTGGGATGGGATTAAGGACAGCTGGGAGAACAAGTGGAGCATATCTAGCAGGTGCAGCAACAGGTGGAGGTGGAACATTTCCAGCCATGATGACAAGGACTATGGTATTTATAGGAACAACAGTAGTAGAATATGAAGTGTTAGGAGGTGGTGTAGTTGGTCTTTGTAGTCCAGTTACAAATGAGCTCCAGTCAGGTAAAGGAATACCAGATTTTATTCTTAGTGATATTTCAAAGGGGTCTAATTCCTTCAACTTATCCAAATACTCCCTCTCTAACAGTAACTCTGATGTGACTGCTCCCTAGAATTCTTCTCTATCTTTTTGGGTCACTAAGGTTGAGGTACTAATACCTCTTCTTTGCAGGTCTATAACAATCTCAGTCAATTCATTTTCATTTTCAGACCTAAACAAAACTTCCTAAATTTTATCATCAAACTTTTTACCTTCAGGACTTCTTAAAATTTCAGAGGAGAAAGCTCTTGAATGTGATGGGGTACCTACTTTTGAAGAGTTTCCTTGAATGCCTCTAGAAATTTTGGTTGGAATATCCACAATAGAAGGTGGGTTAGGATCTGGATTGATCCTCGTGTATCTCCTTCTCGAAGCCACATTTAAACATGAAAATTTTGAAATGGAGTCAGCAAGGTAGTTCTAGCCTCAAACAAGTTATGAGCTCCTGCTACCTCCAAGAGTTCAGCTTCAATATTTACACAAAACTTCGGGAAATATGTCTTCAGGCTCCAGGAAAATGCACCAAAATGGTATCACCAAATTGATCTTGATTAGCTGCTCATCAATCAACTAAATGTAACTCTTTCAAACCACTTCTAACTGAAGATTAGCCTCTTCAGTTTGAGAGGGCTCTCTCAAAAGGGGGTTTATGATTTTGAATAAGGATAGTACTATATGGTTAACTCTATGGGATTGTAACTTGTTTTTGTATGATTGCAGGTTGAAAAATGAAGGCTTTCCACCATTGGACTTGTGGATTCAAAAATCAGTAGTCTTATTGACAATGTTTCTTCAAATGGAAGCTGAGGCAGATATAGGTTTTTAACAGAGATAATTCACACACATCATAGGAAAACACAGTCACTTCACCACTAAAGGAAGTTAGAGCATAATATTATGAATTTTGAGTAATTGGAGATGAAATCTACTGAAATTGATTAAACATAGAGATACAGATCAATAACACATCAAAAACCTCATGAGAATCTCAGGTCTGGAAGTAGAATGTCACTTTGTATTACTGATAATGGTAAAAAACATAAAAGCAGCAATTTGGTGCAACATTCTCCAACCCCTTGCTTCTTCAATGTTTTGTCTATAAATAGAAATTCTTTACAATATGGATGATCTACCTGGTGGATAGATCCTCGAATTCTACTCCGACACCTATCATAACTGAAATCACTAACTTAAAACAGAAAACTGACAGCTATCTTTAAAGAAAACAAAATCCTGATAGGACTCTATCTCCTATTTATTACATTCCTTTATCCTATTAGTGAAATAATTACATAATGGTTACATCATGAATGCCACATGGTCGAATGACAAATGACCCTAATTCAACACCACTTTACACCTTTAAAGCACTCCTAGATTTGTGGAACATAATCTTTCTTTTTAGGAATAGATGACCTTCATCTTTAACGTTGTTTTAACTGATGAGCTGGTTGTGTAGTACTCTCTTTGAGTCATGAATGTCTGCTAATAAGGTCCACTGACATGTTGAAGGTATCAAGTTGGCAAAAAATGCTGTTAAGATGCTCAAAATCCTTCAACACTTTCTCTCTACGAAAACATGGCAATTTCATAGCGAGTTTTAGTAGCGTCAGAAAAATGGCTTTTCCATCAATCTTCTTGACTTATTTGCTGTTCCAACATCTTTAGTATGCCATGGCACTTTTCATACCATAAATATCACTCCTTAAAACATGCCAAAACTGAGTTCAAATGCAAAAAAACACCTAGACGAATTTTCGTAGTGTATTTATGGCTTCAAGCCTGAGGTACGCTACGAAACTGTGTAAAAAACTAGAAAACGTTGTTTTCAAGATAGTCTTCAAAAAATTTTCTTCTGCTGCAAAATTTGAGTTATCTACATGTTATGAAAATCCTAAAACATATTCCATCTAACTTATTACTCCTGTGGTGTTTCCTCCTTATTTACCATCAGTTGACTAATAGGCTCTTCTACCACTATCATCTTTAATCCTTTATTTTACAATTCCACATGAATCAAATCCAATTGCTCCCGTAGATCTTGCACTTTGTCCTTTAATGCCCTAATTTTAGGTTGCAAATGCAAGTTTATCCTTTTGATGTGTTTGACCTCTCCTCTTAGTGGCTGAGTTCACTTTATCAACGTTTCTATATTGTCCAAGGTCTTTGAAACACTTGTGACTTGATCTTCCCATAATTTCCTAATTTTCTAAAAATGAACCTTCTCAGCTCTATGTTTCTTTGCCTCTTGCTTCAAAACTAATATTTCCTTACCTTCCTCCTTCAACTGCTCTTTAAGGGTTTCAATTTCTGATTTTTCAATAACTTTCTCTTTACCCTTTCTTTGTTTGATAACCGTTCTTCTTTTGTAGGTGAAGACAAATCTATGATGCTTGGTGGCTGGGCAACAACTTCATTGATTTTATTGGTCTCTTTGCTTTCCATGACCTTCCTTGCATGTGTATTCATTGGTTTCCTAGGTTGAAAAATGAAACCAACATCATCACCTCCAAACTCTATCTTTTTAGAAGTCTTACCCTTTTTAAGCTTTCTTCCTCCATATTCAATGTCTTCAGCTTGGACATTGGGAGTTTCTTCAATGTCAATTGCATGCAGGATATCCTCCAAGTTTCCTTTAGCCATTGTCTGGCTCCTAGTGACTCTTTTGTTTCCTTATTTGCTGACCGTCTGCTTCTGTTTCACAGGTGTTGTTTTAGGTGTGCCAATCTTCTGCAAAGGTTCTACTTCCATGCTCACTGGTTTTGGAGGAGATGATTTATTCCCTTCTTCAACTTCCTCTGCCAGAATTGGTGATGAAATGTTTCTAGATTTGGAGGCTTTCTTAGGAGTGATAGCAACAATTTCATACCCACTCATGAATAATAAGGAATTTCAATCTTTGTCTAGTCTCTTCAATTCCTCTAACACCAATAGCTTAATCCAACCATGACAAAGAATAGAAGTTTCATTTCCTTATTTTTTTATTTGAAACTTATCTGACATTTTCCCTAGACTTCTGTATAAATAGAAAGGTAATTCAAGTGACCTCTTACCCAAAAAATGTAGCAGAAGTTTGAGATGATAGGAGTAGACCATGTGAAACCATCATTCACAGGTAAAATACTTTTGGATGATCATCAACAGCTTTGAATAATTTTCCTTCATGAAACCCCTAGGGATAGCATTTTTCAAATCAATTTCACTGTGTTCTGGTTTAATGAACTCTTTGCAGTCCTCCATTGTGAATTTGATGCTTTTAAACCATTGTTCACCTCCTCTAGGGATTCCTATTGCTGATGAAATGTTGTCTAGTGTCACTGTAAGGTTCAGAATTCCCACTTTTGAAGTTGTTCCTATGAAGTTGTTAGCAAAATCCTTGGAAAGATGTAGATGAAAGCCCTACAACCTCTCACATAACTATAAGCAACCGGTTCTTCTGAAAAACTCCATGGCGGTTTCGTCTTCATTGGTAAAATTCATGCCCATGGGCTCATACCTGTGGCAATGACCACCTTTGTTTGTTTTCATTCTTGCAGCCATGGGTGCTTTATATCTTCACAACCTCACTTGCTTGATGACACTTGCAAAGTTCAAATCTGCCAGAAACCTACTTGGCTCAATGAAGCAGCTCTCCAGATATCAAATTACATGCAAAGATAAAGCGAAATATGACAAAAAGGCTAATTGGGGTAAGGTTTTATGGTTTAAATGACAGCTCATGCTTTGATCATGACACATCCATGCCAGAAAGGGTAATGATGACCTCAAACATGGCTATGTACCTTTGAATTAACCATAATAGACTCGAATGACCTCCACCCTAACTCCTCCAATCATGGAATGAAATTTCATATCGAATTTGAAAAGACAAGTAAAAAAACAAATTTTCATAGTGTAGTTAGTTTAACCTCGGACAGATTCACTACGAAACTATTAGGCAGTTTCGTAGTGAAAACTATTGTTTTGTTGTATTAAACGCTACGAAAATTTGAAAAACTGACACAAGTGCCATTTTTTATTTTAAATGCATGGGGAATGAAAAATTACACCATATGAGGACTGATGTGACATTACATGACATAAATGGAGGTGACCATGAACCTTAGGATAGGTAAAACATGTAAAAATGAGATTTTCCTATACCAACTTCAAAAGGCTTAAGGAGACCTTGTCCTTTTGATGAGTGAACTATATGACCATGTAGTAATGTTTCAAAATTTTATGAGTGATAATGCATAGAATCTACATGCAATAGGTAGTATCAGCAATATATTATACTTCAACAGTTGATAAAGAAATAGAGGCTTGTTTCTTACTGACCCAAGATACCAAGCATTTTCCTAGGAATAAGGTTGCACCAAAAATACTTTTGATGTCACCAATGTTTCCAGTCCATATGCATTATTATAGGCCTTCAAATTGAATTATTTTCTCTTAACATACCACAACCCATACTCTATTGTCCCGTGAATATATTTTAAAATCCATTCGACAACAACAACATAAATTTCACGCGGAAAAGCTTGAAATCTAGCCACAAGATCCACTAATTGCATGATGTCCGGCCTTGAAGCTATGAGATACAATAAGATTCATATCATTGATCTGTATGCAGTCTGAATTACCAGTCATATTCCATCTTTGATGCAAAACTTGTAGCCTGTAAACATGGTTGTGGTTACTCGCTTGCAATATTCTAGCCCAAATTTATTTAGAGTTTCCTTGAGATATTTGGATTGGGATATAAAAACTACTTGTGGAGACTGATAAAGATGTGAACTCAGGAAGAAGGAAATGTTGAAGATTGCAACAAGAAATAGTGAAGGAGGTATCCTGAAACATCATTCCTGATCCTAGTTGGAAAGTGATCACCTAAACTAGGTGGGGCCCACACAGGTGATTTTTGTTGCAAAGTCTATTTTTAGACTATGTCTATTTTTAGACATGTCTATCATATTCTATGAGTTGCGAGATGCTATTTGTTGATGGTTGGTCAAGTTGGAAAAATAGATGGACTTCTATTTTTAGACATATTGGGCGGAATCTATTTTTAGACTGCCAGTCTAAAAATAGATATGTCGAATATTATTAGCTCTTAATAATATTTGGACTCTAAACATTATCTTATTCTCTTAGAGCACTTCAGTTAAGTGTATAGATGTGGCACAGGAGCTGACAGAAGGAATTACACTATTCCTAAGGGTTAAGTGGAGCTATTGCATGGATACTTCAGTTAGAACTCATGTGAGAGAGTTTGGTGGAGTTGATTGAGGAAGTTAATGGAGTTGTGTTCAGTTTAACTAATCTAAACATAGTTGAGCTAGTTGTATCTAGTCTAACTGATTGATACACTAGTGAGAGTGGTGTGAATTAATTATTAATTATTTCACTAATTATAAAATCATTAATCCACTAAATAATACATTAGTTAACTTCAATGCATGGAAATTTTCAGTGGAGACCAGTGGAGAGATAGGTGAAAGAGCAAGTGTGACTATCAGTTGTGACTATAGTGATGCATGGTTTGCATCAAACACTCAGTAGAGATGCCTTTAAATACTGTGTGAGGAATTATGGGGTAATTGGAACTCATCAAGAGCTATTCTTCAGCAGGGATTGCACAGTAGAAGCAGGCTATCAAGTGGCAGAGATTGGAGCATGTGTTTTGCTAGATCTAGCTTGATTAGTGTGTAGCAATTGGAGATTGTATTGAGAGCTTGTGAGGATTTTTGTATGATCATTGTTACATGATATCTATGACATATATAATATACAGATAGTTGGGGTTTTTAACTTTAAGTTTTCCCATTACATATTGTGTTCATATGTATGAATTTTTATGGTTTTAATGTGTGCATGCAATTGATTTTATTTCCGCATATAATGATCAATGGTAGAAGAGATTATGTATTGTGCATGAAGATAAAATAGTGTGTGATCAGGAGAATCTTGGTGGATAACATATCAGTTATTCAAATTTATACATGGTATCAGAGCTGTGTTATATATTTTCTACATGGAATGAGAGCAGGAATTTCTGGGTGCGTGAGTTTGCAGAGAATATTTGAAAATTTTGGTAAATTTTTTCAGAAAAAAATAGTATATTTGGATTCCTTGCGAAAAAATACTCAAATTGAAAAAAAAAATCGGTCGAATCAGAGCTCGGATGAGGTATATATCATTGATTTAAAATCAGCTCTTTTGTTAGAAAATTTTGTGACGGCGGGACAATTGTAATGTGCGCGAGCCAAGAATCTACATGCACTGAGGTACAAGATGCATGCAAAGCTTTGAGGAGGAAATTAGAGGTTAGTGACTTGGTGGTTGAGAGGGAGCCTCTCAACATGCAGCGTGAGAAGCAGTCTCAGAAGGTTGTGGAGCAGCCACAACTAGAGATGCAGAAGAATCTGTATAGATTTGATGTAGATGGGATTTCTATGGAGCTTCCTACTGTTGGGAAGTGAAAGAAAGACATGCAATTGAAGATTGAGAGGGAGAAGGATTTGAATTCAGGTAATATTGAACCTCAGGATGTGGAGCAGCCACAAGATGAGGATCATGGAGTGGGAGCAACCACTCATGCAGAGAAATTTCGTTCTAGATGGGCAGAGGGAGTGCATGCAGCTATACCACCAGGTGAGAGGTGGGGCGACATGCATGGATAATCTCAAGAAGAATTTTTTTGGGCAGGATTCATGGATATTATGTGGATCTCATGAATTGAACCTGGCTACGAGGTGCCCATAGAGCAACAGTAGCATGATCAGTTGGATTGATGCAGGCAGATCAAAGTGACAGTGTCGGATACTGGAGCGCGGTTTAGAGTTGACAGCAAGTGTAGAGTGCATGGGTTCAGAGTTTAATAGCGCAGTGGTTCCTGATGACATGTGCAGTTGGTACCAACAAAATTCGAAGACTTTGATGATAGATGCATCAGACTGATTGAGTTTTTTGGAGCCTATTCATTTTTAGAGGAGTTGCAGAGCAAATGCATGGAGTTGCATGGCGCTTGTGAAGGTTGCAGGGAGAATGCATGGAGTTGCATGTCACATGCAATGACAGTCCTTTCTTGTTGAGAGGGAGTGTTGAATATTGCAACAAGAAACAGTGAAGGAGGCATCCTAAAACATCATTCCTGATCCTAGTTGGAAAGTGATCACCTAAATTAGGTGGGGCCCACACAAGTGATTTTTGTCGCAAAGTCTATTTTTAGACATGTCGATCATATTCTATGAGTTGCGGGATGCTATTTGTGGATGGTTGGTTAAGTTGGAAAAATATATAGACTTCTATTTTTGGACATATTGGGAAGAGTCTATTTTTAGACTGCTAGTCTAAAAATAGATATGTCGAATATTATTAGCTCTTAATAATATTTGGACTCTAAACATTATCTTATTCTCTTGGAGCACTTCAGTTAAGTGTACAGATGTGGCACAGGAGCTGACAGAAGGAATTACGCTATTCCTGAGGGTTAAGTGGAGCTATTGCATGGATACTTTAGTTAGAACTCATGTAACAGAGTTTGGTGGAGTTATTGAGCTAGTTGATGGAGTTGTGTTCAGTTTAATTGAGTTAAACATAGTTGAGCTAGTTGTATCTAGTCTAACTGATTGATACACTAGTAAGAGTGGTGTGAATTAATTATTAATTAATTCACTAATTATAAACTCATTAATCAACTAAATAATACATCAGTTAACTTTAGTGCATGGACAGTTTCAGTGGAGACCAGTGGAGAGATAGGTGAAAGAGCAAGTGTGATTATCAGTTGTGACTATAGTGATGCATGGTTTGCATCCAACACTCAGTAGAGATGCCTTTAAAGACTGCATGAGCAATGTTGGGGTAATTGGAACTCATCAAGAGCTATTATTTAGCAGGGATTGCGCAGTAGAGGCAGGCTATCAAGTGGCAGAGATTGGAGCATGTGTTTTGCTATATCTAGCTTAATTAGTGTGTAGCAATTGGAGATTGTACTAAGAGCTTGTGAGGAGCTTTGTATGATGATTGTTACATGATATCTATGACATATATAATATACAGATAGTTGGGTTTTTCAACTTTAAGCTTTCCCATTACATACTGTGTTCATATGTGTGAATTTTAATGGTTTTAATGTGTGCATGCAATTGATTTTATTTCCGCATATAATGATCAATGGTAGAAGAGATTTTGTATTGTGCATGAAGATAAAATAGTGTGTGATCAGGAGAATCTCGGTGGGTAACATATCAGTTATTCAAATTTCTACAGGAAATATCTCAGATCATGGACATTTCAAATTCTACTTGCATGCATTTTTCAAATTTATGACCCAATTGTTCCATGTCACTACCAAATATTATATCATCCACATACACAACTACTATCAATAGATGTTCTCCTTCAGACTTTACATATAAGTTACTTCCAACCGTGCCTTTCGAAAAGCCTTATTAATGAAGTTTTTTATCTAGAATTTTGTATGAAGCTCTAGGATCATGTTTTAGTCCATACATAACCTTCTTTAGTTTTCATATGAACCCTTCATCTGTGGTGAGTAAAAATCCTTCTAGATGCTCAATGTAAACTTCTTCTTCCAAATACCCATTGATAAATGCATATTTCACATCCATCTGATACATCTTGATGTTTGTATCAGAGGGAAGAGCAAGAAATATCTTGATAGCTTCCAGTCATGCTACTGGTGCAAATGTTTCTTCGAAATCTACCCCTTATATTTGGGCATAGCCTTTGTAAACGAAAATAGCTTTGTTCCTGATCACTTGACCCTACACATTCAATTCATTTTTGAAAACCCACTTGGTTCCAATAACATTTTTCTCTCTAGGACTTGGAAAAATCTCCCAAGTGTCATTATTTTCAATTTGATGAAGTTCTTCATTCATAGCTTTCACCCATAACTTGTATTCACTTTCTTCATTGATATTCTTGGGCTCTATCTGTGATAACAGAGCTAGACTTGCATAACTGGTATTTCCAACAAGTTTTCTCCTAGTTTGGACATCGTGTCTTTGATCTCCAAGTATTTGACTCTCAGGATGTTCTTTTTATATGTACCTAGAAGGTGTCTTTGGACTTGGAGTTGTGCCTGCTTCTTCACCTTCACTATCTAAATTTGTTTCTTCCATATTCACAGTCCTCATATCATATCTCTCTTCATCATTTGAGTTCATATTTATTTTAGAGGAATCAGGTTGTGTACATATTTCATCTACTATCACGTCAATGCAGTCCTCATATTTTTTGGTTGCTTGTTGTAACACTAATATCCTTTACTTCGGGAAAAGTACCTAAGAAATATTCCTTCATCAGCATGAGAGTCAAACTTTCCAAGAATATTATCATTTATTTTGATGAAGCACTTGATTCTAAACACCTTAATATGTTTAACAAATGCAGGTATTCCCTTCCACAACTCATAAGGAGTTTTATTACTATCATTCCTGAGTTGAGTTATGTTTGAAAGATACATTGTTTCTTGTGTTTCTTCTCCCCAGAAGATGTGATACACACCTGCTTTTAATCCAAAATCACTATATCCATTTTCTGAATTGTCCTATTATTCCTCTCCAATAAACCATTTTTCTATGAAGTTTGGCCACTGAGTATTGCCTTTTGATGCCATGCTCTTCACGAAATTCCTCAAAAATTCTTGAGGTGTAATCTCCCCCTTTGTCTGATCTTAATCATTTTATCTTTAAGTCTTTCTCATTTTATACTTGAGTCTTAAACTTCTTTAAATGATTGAATTCTTATGATTTTATTTTAAGAGCACAATCCAAGTGGCCCTGATGAAATATCAATGATCATAATGAAATATCTTTCCCTTTTTGAGGTTTTTCTCTAGTTGGGCCATAGATGTATATGTGAATGAGCTCCAAAGGTCTGGATGAGGAAAACTATTTTGACATGAAATGAGTCCTGATCTATTTTCCAAACTGACATGACTTGGAGATTGAGTTATCAGGCTTTGAGAGTCTTGGTAATCCTTTCACGGCTCCCATCGTGTTGACTTTTATTAAACTCTCAAAATTAATATGCTCAAACCTCTTGTGTTGCAACCATGCTTCACTTGTTTTGCTTAAATAGCAGTTAACCTTGGAATCATCAAACACATATACATTATTGTGGGTTCTAATTTCTTTTCCCACCAGTTTTTCGTTCTTTATGTTGTAGATCTCACATTATTTCGATCGAAAGGTTACATCGTATCCATTATCACACATTTGGCTAACACTAAGAAAATTGTGCTTGAGACCTTCTACATACAACACATTTTTTACTTTTATTTTTTTTATCAAGACTAAATATGCCTTTGCCCTTGATTCTTGTTGGAGAATTATTTCCAAAGATGAAATTATTTCCTTTGTCATTTTCTTTTAGCAACAAGAATTTTCTTTTGTCACCAGTCATATTTTTGGAACTGTTGTTCTCTGAGATAATTATAGGTTAATTGATTATGCCAGAGCATCCAAAATATTTTGTTGTTTTAAAAGGAGTTTTTGGATGACCAATGTAATGAGAAAATAATAGGAAGATGTTTAAAACTTTTGATAGTATTAAGTATTAATAAAGGGACGTTCTTTACTTCAAAACAGTGATTTGATTTTGCATATGTGAAAGGAATAAAATGTAAGAAACTATGATAAAATAAATATTCATATTGGATCGTTAGTCTATCATAAAAAAGAAGGCTGAAAAACCATGTTTACAACTTAAAAAAATATACTTAACTCTATGAAGATGACTGACAATTAATTGATATAGAGAGATTTATATAGACAGATAGTCTAATAAATCAATCTCTAAAATAGATTATAACTTCAGGGGATTTAATATAGACAAAAAAATAGTTTTCTCTTACCTATATATCTCCATAAAACTTAAATATATTTAGAAAACAAAATGAAATGTAAAATAGAAATATTTACAAGGAGACAAACTGTTTGAAACAAATCCAGAATCCTTTCATTAATCATCAATGATCTTAGCTCATACAATTCTTCTTTACAAGTACTCATCCGTGAGTTCAACCCTTGATAAATCGAATGGAGAGTTATTTATACAAAAGTTCTATATTTTAGAAATATCAAAGCATATTACAAAAATAGTATCAAAATATAGGAAATAAAAACCGTTGAATCGAGTTGTCACTGTCTTCAAGGAAGTGGTTGATGATGTAGCCCCAAAATGTGCTACTTTTTTGGCATGTTGTTCAAAATGAAATTTACTAGAAAGTTTCACATAAGTGATCCCATCTTTCTTGACTTGGTATTTCTAGATTAATCAATCTTCTGAAAAATTCATCCACTTCAGTATATATTTCAAAAGTAGGCTTATTAATAAAAATATGTTTAATTTCATGTTTGATTATTAAAACAATTTCTAAAGCCTCCAGAGAATCCTTTCATGTCATATGAACTTTAATCCTTGCAAATTTGGCTTTATCAATTGCAATTGTATAAAGCTTATTGCAATACTCCTCCAAACTGAATAACCTATCATTTGGTGCTACTAATCCTAGGAATCTTCTTTGATTCAACATATTAAACTTGATATGAAACCTCTGGAAAACAGTGTCCAAAATTTTGCACTTAGTTTCCACCTGAGTCAACAAATTATTTTTCTGCAGAACCTTTTTTATTTATAAAATGGTTTTTGTTCTTTAGATATAAAATTCGAAATCTCCACAGTCTTCATTTTTTGTGGATGTTTCAAGTCTAAATCAAGACTCATCATCAGGAAAAACCTACTAAGAAGAGAGTAGATTAGGGTAAATAAATAAAGGAAAAAGGATGATGGGCAAAAAGAGCCGACCAGTTTCTAATAATTTATAAAAGGTTAATTTATTTGATTAATTATTTATTTACTTTTGTTAGTTTTATATCCATTTTTATTTCTAATTAAATCTATGAAATTTAAAATATTGAAATACTAATCCATTTTTATTTCTGTTCATAATATAAATCTTCTCTAATCCAGCTCTACTCTTTGAGTTTAACACCTTAATCATATATGAACCTTTAGCTGGTTATTTTTTAAGCGCTTCTTTTCCCGCTCAATGATTGTTTTTCACTTACTGATTATGTCTTCCTGTTCAAAGATAATTTGTATGGAGGGCTATACTTCAATCATATCTTGACTTATTTCATTCTAGATTTTTTCCTTGGCTTGGGTGAAGGTGTCTGCCATCAATAACTCACTCTATAACTTCTGAAATTTCTGTGTTAACCTATGGGATTTCTGAATTTCTTCCATGTAAAGATTATAATTCTTTATTTTTTTTGCTTTTAAATTCCATAATTTCTCCAAAAGCTTTTCATTTTCCTGCTTTTGTAGAAACAAATTCTGCATAAGTTGGTTTGTGTCACCTACTGCTAATGTAGACTCTATTGTTGTTGATGAACAACTTGTTTTTGATCCTGCAACTACAATGGGTATAACTGAAATTGGAACCATATCTAACTGAGTATATTGTTACTTCTCCTTGATTAGAACTTCAATTTGTTCCTCCATCTTCTTAATTTTAATTTTCTTCTCAATGAAAATTTTGATAATTTCCTCTTTGTTCTGTTCACTTTCCTCTATCTCCTTGGTTTGGGAATCTTCTGTAGAAGGAAATTTTAGTTGCTTTAGAAAAGCTACAATGTCTACATTCTTGTTCTTGAGGATTTATTATACAACTTTGACATCTTTAGGATCATATCCAATCTTAATCACTAGATCTTCTAATGATTTGAGCTTATTGTCTTTGGACAAAGAGGAAAGATTATCAATATTTAATTATGATTGTACATTTGAAAGAGTTATTGTGAATTTGGACAATGCCATGGTAGTGTTAGTCATGGTAGAGAAAAGCATTTATCCTCACTCTTTGTGCATGTCAATTTGGTTAATGGGATGAATTTGATTGGCATCAAAAGAAAAATAGTCTTCTTGTAATCAGAAGGGGCTTTTGGAAAAGGGACTTGGGCCTATAAGAAATCCATTTGCATCCTTCCCTTTTCACTATCAAATGTTGTCAATAGCCTATGCTTTGAAGTGGAGGCCTGTTTCCAAAACTGATTGTATACATTTTCCTCCAAAGCTTCATTCTTCTGATTAATTTCTAAGAATTTAGAGAAAATATTTGGCTCACATTGTTCACTTATTCCTGATGATTGAATAATCTCCATTGTCTCTTGTGAAGCTGAAGATGAGGATGGAGTATTAGAAACTTTTGCATCACCCAAATCAATAATATCTGGCTCTTTCTGACTTTGATCAATTGAGATAATGAAGTTTTTCTTCTACTTCTTTTGTTGGATAATGAATTCATATGCAATGCTTGTTGAATATGATGGTTCTTCTTTAGGCCTATTCTGCTACTTGTCATGAGAAATGGGAGTTTGGAGAGTGGAGGTCAAAATAATTTTTTCCTCTACTTATTGAAGTGCATTTTTTTCCATTGATCTTGGTTCATGAATTTTTAGATTTCTGGCCTAGGAGTGTGATTGTAAGGTGTTGTATTTAGCTCCACCCTCAAGTTATAGATGAGGATGAATGGATCATATGACCAAGTGAAACTTGGCTGAAATTTCATCCCCTTGAGGATTACATCTTCTTCAATTCCTAATGTCCTGATGTTGCATATAAAATAACCCACCTTAGTCTTGATTTTAAACCGATATTTCCTTTTACCTAAAAAAAATTGCAACTCATCCATGTTAATCATTTGCCTAATATATTCCAGAGAGAAAATACTCATTGGAGCATATTTAGTCATCTTGTAAGGTACCAATTCACAGTCATATACCCTGATATCTGTATAATTATGGCAAAGATGCTAGTCACCTATTTTAACTTGATCACTTAGGTGAATAATTCTTTTTATTTCTGCACCAATTCTAGGCTCATTCTGAAATCTTAAGAGCTGAGCAACTGGATGAATAAAAGATTCAATAAAATCTGAATGTTAGGTCCCTATATTACTAGTATAGTCCCTTATTGTTGTTAGTGTAACCCCCTTATTGTTATTATTGTACCCTTGTAACCCCCATATTGTTATTATTGTGCCCTTAAATTATTATTTTTAGGTCAATTAGGATTACATTGTGGCCCCACTAGGATTACATTGTGGCCCCATGGACTCCTATATATAGAAAGCAGGTTTTGTAATTTGGATCATCCAAGAATTTTTCATTTATGTAATTTATTGGAGGTTTCCCCCTTGAAGTGGCTTATTTCTAAGGCATTGATATCTCTTTTCTTCTCTTTTTGGAGCTGGTTTCACAACATTTGGTATCAGAACTTTGAGATTCTAGGGTTTCGCTGCTCCAAACAGGTCAGCGTGGCATTTTCGCTATCACTTTTTTTCTACGAAGGTTTAGAATCTGAAATTTTTAGAGTACGAATCCAAAAGCCTGAGGAACATCTTCAAAACGTTTCAGAGGTTGGTTCACAATATGTTCGGAGATATGATCTGTGCAAGTTAGGTCATTTTGTAGGCTCCTGAATTTAACCTAAACAGGTCATCGTGGTATGTTCGTAATAATTTTTTTTCTATGAAGGTTCAAAAGCTGAAATTTTTAGAGTGCAAAGCCATAATCCTGAGGAACCCTGTCAAAAAATTTTAGATATTGGTTCGCAATATTTTCGAAGATATGATCTGTGGAAGTTAGGGATTTTTGAGGCTTCTGAATTTCATCTCAAAGAGGTGATCGTGGGAAACTATTCATAGCTCTCTCTCTCTGAGCATTGGATTGGAATGCTGTAAAAAGTGGACAAAAGTGCACAGACTTTATTTTTGGTTATATCAATTTTAGATCCAAAGTAGGAAAAAGTGACACGTGGCAAGTCGTACAAGTTCGCTCTACTGAACCAGTCCAAAATTGGGTCATTGATGGAGATTGGACATAACTTTGCTTTGAATAATCCAAATCAGATCAGACCTATGGCATTTGAAAGAAGCTTCAGAGGGATACTATAGGGCTTAATTTCAGATATTGAGGATCCACAATTATATAGATAATTCAATTTCAATATCGAGCTCCTCAAAAGCAAGTAAAAGGTGTGTATTTGTTTTTCCGAATTGCATAAGTCTTGTTTAAATAATCAAGTTGAATTGATTCCAAGGGCATATTGTAGAATAGATATCAATATTGGATTTTAAAATGGCCCCTAAAAATAATTCAACACCTATTAAGCCTTTAGAAGCTCTACTATGACTCATGAAGATGAAGAATGGCAACATGACATATCAAAATTACAAGAGCAAGTGCAACAAATTTTTCTCTCGCAAAGAGCAACAAAAAATGACATGGAAGTTTTGAAGAAAGGCATGGAAACTAATATGGATGGTTTGAAGAAATGCGTGGAATTTACATGGATGGTTTAATAATGGCATTAGAATCTAAGATAGATGGCATGGAAGCCGGCATGGAATCTAAAATGGAAAACATGAAGAATGATCTAAACTGACACATGGTTTGACACAGTTGATACAAGAAATGTTTCCTAATGGTGAAAAGATAGTAGAGGAAACTCATGATGAGAACAAAATAAAGTTAATCGTGATTTCATAAAAGCTAATGTTGGCGGGAAGAACCACCATATTCCAAAATGGATATGAGGAAGTTTGATGGAAAGGATCCTGTAACATGGATACTACAGATGGAGCAATATTTTGATCTCCATAATGTGCAAAACACACAAAAGGTATGCATTGCAACTTTACATTTAGAAAAAAATACATTTGTATGGTATCTATTAGCCCCCCTATAAATTTTGACAAAGAAAAGTAGGGGGCTAAATTGTTTTTGAGCCTTCAAGGAATGCATCTCCCCTGAAGACACATCATCCTTGAAGTCTCCTGTGCCTTTTCCTTTGATACATTTCCCTCTGCTGACTCCCTTTATAAGGTTTCATTAATTACATAAACTGTGCTCCAAAAGGCCCTCATTTGTCCCTTACACCCCTGCAGAATATCCCATGTTAACCTTTGTTTTCCCTTGTTCCGTGCCCCTCTAATTATTTAAATCCTCTTCGAAAACCCCTTTGCACCTAGCACACTCCCTTTTTTATGCCTAAATCCCCCTCATTCCCCTAGCGTTGCCCTTGGCTGGCCTTAAAATGCTTTAAAAATGAGCCAAAAACCATATTTTCTGCATAGTCTGGGCCTAGCCCCTTTCAGCCTAGCCCCCGCACCTTCCCACCATGTAACCTCAGTGCCGAAACCACACGCTAACCCTAAAGGCGCTAATCTCCAATGTATATCGACCGCATTTTTAACTGTCGATCTGTTACATTGGACGGTGATCGCCGCCCCCACAACGTCCGTTGTTCAACCTTTTCACCACCCGATCGCATCATCCACCATTCATTTAAACCCCGATCCTACGGTTTGTGTCGTCCTATGCCCGGTGGTCCTCGCCCGTGCACTATTCCAAAACCACCCGGTTTCCATCGCACCACCTTCCGGGAGCTTGCAGTTTTCTCCAATTCACAGTGATTCCATACATCATCTGTCATGTGTCCCTGCGTACGGCTCCGAAACTGCCCTCCATCGCGCGTTATTTTTCGTCTAAAGACGTGGAGCGATATCGCTGTGCACCATCCGATCTATCATCGCCCATCCAATGGCCAATGCTCAGTAAAGTTGCACGAGTTTTAGCTCAAGTCAAATGGACCCATGGCCCACTGTCCATCACCTCGATGTGTTTTCCACCGTCGATCTTGGCTGAGATCGGATGGCTCTGATTCATCTACATGTCCCCGTATCGCCATGTCACCCTTTCCATGTGTTCCATCGTATATTCACCTTCGTCATATATTTTTTTTCCAAGGTCGATTTTTCGTAGGTTTTATTTAAATTCCTACTACACTCCACCCATGTCCGCTCGACTCTGTTCCATTGTCATACTGCATTACCCACTATAGTCTCGCGCTATTCTGAAATCTCATCCTTCTGCACAGCTATTCTCGTCCCATTGCGTCCACCACCCCCATGCATAAGTTTTCTTAACAGGTTTGTGTGTTTTGCAGGGTTATGAGCGGCGGAAAACTGCCATGTTTCTCAATCTCTGTTACCATGACAGAGAACGCAGGAAAGATCAGATGTAGGGATTTAATTAAGGAAGCAAGGCCTGGGAAGGTTATGGACATGACTTCATTTAAAGAACAGGGTTGAAAAATCTGTACGATCTTCCCAGGGCCATTGAGCGCACAGATTCCACAGTCAGAGATATAAATGGAGCAGCAAAGAGCTTAAGGCACGCAAATGAAGATATATAAGCCTTAGGTTCAAAAATTTAGAGGAGAAGTACCAGATTGAAGACCCAGGGATCACACAGAAGGTAAATCACGCAGAAATAAATGCATATCAGGGTTTCTACATCAACAAAATGTTTTTCCTCCATAAAGGACAAAGCGCCAATGCAGTTTTTATTCTACACTATGCTCCTGAAGAAATTTCCACCCTTACAACAGTCTGAAGCTACCAGAGCATTTGTTTCATAAATACGGTAGACTTCTCAGTCGTTTATTTATCATTTTTTATTCACCAAAAGTACCATAGATTCATGCGGATCAAAGTACAACAAGAGATATACCGAAGTAAATAGAGGCCTGAAGAAGACCACTCTTCCACCTAAAGAGTGACAGGAATTGAATGCTTAGAATTTAAACAGAATGGGCTTCGGCCCTCTTTCTTTTCAGAAGTTTTAATACTGCATTTAGTTCTTCACCTACCTCCTGTACTTCCCTTCAGCTATAAAACTCATGAGATAATATTGTAAAGTGGTTGATCAGTTATCAAAGAACTGCAAGTAGTTTCTTTTGAGACACAGTCTCTATGTAAAGTTGTAAGATAGGCTGAGGAATATGATTTCAGACTGAGTATTCAGCTATTGGAAATGTTGTACTTGACTGGTATTGCTATTTAATATGACAAGCACATTTCTTTGGATCCTGATCTAAAGCAGCGGTGATGTTTTCCTATATCTGCATTTATATTCATTTCATGTCGTTTCTACTGGCTTGCATCAGAATATTGGCATAGGATTTACCCTTGTTAGGTACCCTATGTTTCTACTCTCCTTGCCATTAATGTTTTTCTTCTGAATGTGTTATCTAAGAATTGATTTTAGTTAATTTAACCAGTGTAGTGGATGTTATTTCCTGCTCTCTGATGTATGAATTAAGTGTATTTGTTCTTAGATATTTCTTGTTATGGATTTAGTCAGAAGATTTAGGAACACTGGGGATTAGAGTTCGCCCTGTCCACTAGGATCCTTGTGCGACCAAATGGTCTTTAAATTTGTGCTCTGATTCTGTGTTATCTCCTCCCCTCCTATTTTTCCATATCACACAATCATCTTTAAGATCCTATGTTTTAGATGACTAGCCCAACTGAAAGCCTGTCTATTGATTAGCAAGCAAATCCTTTCCTGACTCCATTGCCCAATGGTCTTGAATGCTTTCCTGGAATACTTCACCTCTGCCTCATCCCTCTTTGCTCATCCTTGTCTTACATTGAACCCTTCTTTCCTGATACCTTCCACCTGGCAACTCCATAATTCCTAAACGATTCAAAGACTCCACTGGTGATCAGTAGGCCTGCTGATTATCTTGGTTCACATTAGACTCCACTGGGAGACTAGCCTCCACAACAACATCAGCCATAGTAGAAGTAACAAGTAGGGTTAAGCTGCCTTTTTGGAGAACAACATTATGGCTTTCAGAACCATTTATATAAGAGCTTACCCTGACCCAGACCCACCTGAAATAGTTGACAACCCTGAGAGTATCCTCAAGGGATCTCCTACACCCAAAAGATCAACTATTTCCAGCCGCATACATATAGCTAACTCTACACCAGAAAAATTTACAGCTCTATCAGACCCATTCTTCGACCTAGGCACTCAAAATAGATTACCAAGAACTAGGTCATTTGGTGTCCTAGATCAACCAGACCTTGAGCTTCCTGATTCACCACCTCAAAGTGGTAAACATATTAGGGACAGTGAGACCCCTCCATCTACACCTCCTGATATTCACTTCATTCAAAACTTGGGGCTCAGTCACCCTAGAACTTCTCATCAGTCTTCTGCTGGTCAGAACATCCCTGTCATCCATATACCAGCTACTCAAGTTAACCCTTTACCTCATCAAAATGTCATTATGGCAGCCTGGTATGCACCTCTGGTTTTACCTCAGCCTCTAGTACCCTTGCCCAATGACTATCAATCAAAGATCCCACACTTCACTGCAAAAGAGTCCATCACAGCCTAGCAACATGTAGATAGGATGGAGGATTATTTTGACTACATGGAGATAGATGATGATACAGTCAAAGTGAGAATCTTTTCTCAGAGCTTAGGAGGTGATGTGAAGAAATGGTTTAAGAGCTTGCCTCCGGGTAGCATAAATTACCTCCCAGCCCTATATCAGACCTTCATAAACAAATGGGAAGTTAAGACCAACCCTCGCTAACTCCTAGGAGAATATATGAACCTTAAAAGAAACTTAGGAGAGAGTGTCCATGATTACTCAACAAGATTTAACAGCATTTACAATGCTCTCCCTCCACACATGAAACCTCTCCAAGGTATGGCCCTAGCGAAGTACCCTGAAGGCTTTGATGCCGACATGGCCTATCAGCTTAGGGATAAAGAGTAAAACACATTGGAGGACATGCAGAAAGGAGCAGTGAATATAGAGGCAAACCTGACTGAGAAAAGAGCAAGATTGAGAGCTGAGAAAAGGGTAACATATAGGGATGACAATGTAGCTTCCACATCTAATCCAAATCATGACCATCTATCTAAAAAAGTGGACAGGCTATACCAAATGATGGAGAAAATGGTTGTCACTGTCAATAACCAAAACAAAAATCAAAACCAAAACCAGAACCTTAGAAGAAACAATGTCACTCCCAATAGACAAAGAGAATCAGATCAGCAAGTTATTCCCCCATTCCAAGAGAATTTTCTTGATGAAGATGAGGGAGTCATAGAAGAGTTTGAGGGAAAAACAATAAACATGTTTGAAATAGAAGATTCGATCCATAACTGTGATTCAGAAGAAGATCAATCCTCACCCTCTTGTTGGGATGAGGAATGGTTAGAATCTAAAGATTACAGATTAGGATTTGAAAATGCCATGATGTAGGTCAGAGAAAAATATGAACTTAGAAGCAAAAAGAGCCAAGAAACTGCCAAACCAAAAGCTTCTGAGGTCACCATCAAGAAAGGACCTGAGAAAAATTCTAAAGCAACTACTGAAAGTAACAAATCAGCAACTGAGAGTTCTGGAAAGAACAAAGAAAAAGACAACCAAAACACTAATACATAAGGTAAACCAACAAGCAGCACTGGCCCTGTAGTTAGTGCTCCTGATAAAACTGTCACAAACACTGTACATAACAAGAATCAACACACTGATTCTACCACCAAGATGGTGATTAACAAAGCAGAGTTGAACATTCCAAAGAGCCAGTCCACTTTCAATTTGGAGAGTGAGATTGCAAAAATTAAAATCTCTGTCCCACTCTCTGAGCTGGCCACTCAGGATGTATATAAACGCCAAATTTTGAAAGCATTAAATCTAGGTGAGAATAGTGACACTGTAAATCTGAGTGATGATCAACCTGCCCTTCTGTTTGGTGCAAAGATAGAAGGAAAGTTTCAGGAAGGGGTAGTACCCCCTTTTTATATTAGTCTTAATGTCCACGATAAGATTCTCCACAATGCAATGCATGATTTTGGGGCATCACACAACCTGATGCCTAAAGTAGTGATTGAAAGATTAGGCCTAGAGATAACCCGTCCCTATAAAGACCTATATTCATTTGACTCTAGTAGAGTAAAATGTCTTGGCCTGATCAAAGATTTATGTGTGAGCCTGACTCAGATTCCTGCCAAGTGTATGGTCATGGATGTTGTTGTGGAAGATGTTCCACCCAAGTATGGCATGCTATTATCAAGATCATGGGGAGCCAAGCTGCAAGGAACAATGCAGATGGATGGGGCTTATGCCACAATCCCAATCTTTGGCCAACTTAGAAGACTGTACAGGGAAGCACAAATGAAATTCCTGGTTAGTAGCCTTGAAAAGCCTGAAAATTCTCCTCTATACTCTGTACATACAAACCTGGATTCCTTTATCTTCTGCAATGATGAATCTTTGGGGGGACCAGAATCTGAAAAATGTAGATACAAGCAAAGGTACACATGATGAAATAGAGCCAATGGATTTTAACATAATGGCTACCCAAGACTCAGAGGAGAGTGATGTAGAAAACTTTAAACAATGCACTGAAAAAAAACGCAAAATGAACCAAAAACATAATGAAATCAGCCAAATAGTCACCTCTTTGACTTCCACACCCATAACGAAAAACTAAAAGGCCCACAACATAGTCCAGACCCTATAATGCAACATAATGGTGAACCCAGCTGTAGGGAAAGAAATTATAACAAAAACAAGAGTGAACCCCTGTGGGAAATGAGTTTCGATGGGTCCTGCACAAGAAGAACTACCAGAGCTGGGGTATGGCTACGTAACACAGAGAGCGACTACGCAGAGAGCCATGCCTGCAATCTGCATTTCAAATGTACAAAAAATATAGCAGAATATGAGGCCCTTATCCTTGGTTTAAATCTGTTGAAAAAACTAGGAGCCCATAGGATAACCGTGCGTGGTGACTCTGAGCTGATTATTAAACAGGTGAATGGAGAATATACAGTGAAACATCCTAGGTTGCGAGCCTACAGGAATGACACTATGGATCTACTGAAAACGTTTGTTGAATATGAATTAGTGTTTGTTCCTAGGAGTCAAAATGTCATTGCATATGGATTAGCTTGCCTAGCTAGTTCCTACCCTAAGACTCATAGTGACCAATAGATCATCATTCAGACCAAATTCAGACCTGCAGTGCCGGACAATGAAAAATATTGGCAGGTTTTTGAAGGAGATAAACAGATTGAAGATTTCCTAGTAGGCAAAAATGAGTTTAAACCTTCTGATTCAGACTTTAAATATAATAGTAGCTGCCTAAGTGAAGAGTCCTCAGATAAGGAAGAAACACCCTGTAACATAGAAATAAACTCTTTAAATGGACAGATTGGAAATCCATACGAAAAACGTGAAAACGCAGATAGTGAAGAAGTAGAGGTGTTGCAGACCAAAGATAAGAACATACCTCGAGGTCTGGCCCCTTTAAAAGACCTTTTTGACTTTGATGATGTAGCAAAAAAGCCCACTATAGAACATGCAGACTCTGATGTCGAGGAGTGCAACATAGGCACTGAAGACAAACCCAAAATAATCAAACAGGCTAAGTCTCTACCTGCAAACATGAAAAAGAAATACATTGACCTATTCAAGGAATTCATTGATGTGTTTGTTTGGAGTTACAAGGACTTAAGGGCCTATGACACAAACATCATACATCATAAGATACCCTTGAAAGAAAATCAGAAGCCCTTTAGACAAAAACTTCATAGGATAAACCCAAAACAACTTCATGCAGTAGAAAAATAAATTAAGAAGATATATAAGGCAGGTATAATCGTGCCTGTGAGGTTCTCTGATTGGGTTTCAAACTTAGTGGTTGTGAGAAAGAAAACAGGTGAGATCAGATTATGCATCGATTTCAGGAATCTTAATAGAGCCTCACTCAAAGATAACTACCCTTTGCCTAAAATGGAACATATTCTTCAGAGGGTAGTTGGCTCTAAAAGGATCTCCCTGCTAGATGGTTTTTCAGGTTACAACCAAGTCTTAGTAATCCCAGAATATCAACTTAAGACAGCCTTTACCACCCCATGGGGTACCTTCATGTATGTGAATATGCCCTTTGGACTGATGAATGTTGGTGCAACTTTCCAAAGAGAAATGGATATAGTTTCTTCAGATGAGATAGGACACTTCATTGTTATTTATTTGGATGACATAACAGTCTACTCTAGGACTGAGGAAGAACATCTGAGACATCTGAGAAAGGTGTTTGAAAAACGTAGAAGGTATGGTCTGTCACTGAGTCCTAAAAAGACTGTCTTTGGGCTACAAGAAGGAAATTTTTTGGGCCACAATATATCTTAAAAGGGAATTAGGATAGACCCTCAAAGATTTGAGGGAATACTACAAATCACACACCCAAGGAACATCAAGGAATTGCAGTCCTTCATTGGGAAGATTAACTTCCTTAGGAAGTTTATTCCCAATCTAGCTGAACACCTTAGGAATATGACTAACATGCTGAGGAAAGGTGTAGGAGTTAAGTGGACTGTTGAAGCTAAGAAATATTTTGAATTAGTAAAACTTGCACTCACCCAAGCTCCTGTCCTAATCATCCCAGATTTCTCAAAAAATTTCCTAATTTTCTCATTTGCCTCCAAGCATACCGTAGCTGCAGTTTTGCTGCAGAAAAATTCAGAGGGAATGGAACAGCCCATTTCTTTCTTCAGCAAAGCACTCAGGGACGCACCCTTGAATTACAACATTATGGAAAAACAGTCCTATGCTCTGATTAAGGCCTTGAAAGACTTCAGGGTGTACATACTGCATTCCCACACCATATCCTATGTGCCAAATATAGTGGTTAAAGACATTTTGTCCCAGGACCCAAATGGAAAAAGGGGGAAATGGATTGCCGTGATCTTAGAATACGACCTTGAGATAAAACCCACCAAAATGATTAAAGGTTAGGGCTTAGCTCGACTAATGGCTGAATAAAACTTACAAGCCCTAGACCTTAACATGGTAAACACCTTGGATGAGCAACAATAATTCCCTGATCCCACTGTTGAGGAAAAGTTTCAGAGCTCTCCTTGGTATTCTAACATTTTGTATGTGCTTACACACCTCAATGCCCCTCCTGAACTATCAAATACCAAGGCCAGGTTCCTGAAACTAAAAGCCAGAAACTACTGCATTTTGAATGAAAGCTTATATTGGAAAAACCCAAATGGCCTATTGCTTAAATGTTTTCCTGAAATAAAGGCAGAAAGGATCAAACAAGAATTCCATGTTGGGGAGTGTGGAGGTCACCTGAGCTGGAAAGCCACTGCAAACAAAATACTCAGAGCTGGCTACTATTGGCCTACACTCTTCAATGATATCCATAAGATGATAATTGCCTGCCACAAATGTTAGATGTTTGAAGGCAAGAGAAAACTCCTTCCCCTCCCTTTACAACCCATCACTATTGAAGGTCCTTTTACGCAATGGGGCCTAGATTTCATAGGGGAGATTCACCCTGCTTCTTCTGCACAACACAAATGGATCCTAACGGCCACAGACTATTTCACTAAGTGGATAGAGGCCATACCTACTAGGAATGCCATAGATTCAGTCATCATTAGTTTCCTAGAAGGTCATATCCTCTCTCGGTTTGGCTGCCCAAGGAAAATAATCACTGATAATGCTACTACTTTCGGATCCAAGAAAATGGTTGATTTTTGTCACAAGTATCAAATAGCGCTTGGTCATTCAACTGCCTATTACCCTCAAGGTAATGGATTAGCTAAATCATCAAACAAGAGCCTGGTGATCATCATCAAAAAGATGTTGGAAGAGAACAAAAAGTCATGGCATAACAAGCTAGTACATGCTTTGTGGGCTGACAGGCTTACAACAAAGAAATCTATTAGCATGTCTCCTTATCATCTGGTCTATGGAACAGAAGCAATGTTTCCTACCAGCTTGGGGGTACCAGTGATCAAGCTGGTCCAAGAGATTCAAATAGAAGAAGATAGTATGGTGAGAAGGATAAACCAGAAAATTCATCTCCAGCAAACAAGGGAAGAGGTTTATAACAGAGCAGTGAAGGTTCAAGAAAATATAAAGAAATTTTTTAACAAAAGAACCAAAGCTGCTGATTTCAAAATTGGGGATAAAGTTCTAAAGTGGGACTCAAGGAGGGAGGATAAAGGAAAGCACGACAAGTTTGACAGTTTGTGGCAAGGTCCATACATCATCCAGGCCATTGTGGGTCCAAATGCCTTCTTCCTACAAGAATTAGATGGTACAGAGTTTTTTGGGGGTCCTGTCAATGGCAGGATGCTCAAACACTACTTCTGCTAATTTTCAATTTTTCCTTTTCATCTCCATTGTACATACCATTTTAGTTTTTATTTTCAAGAAAAAAGAGTAAATGTTTCAAAAAACAGAGGAAAAAGAGAGGTTCAGACATGTTTAAAACATGAACCTCTGATGTGCAAAATATTGGCTCTAATAAACTCAAAACCTGAGCCAAAGAAAGTAAAACAGTTGGTCCTAACATGCCCAAAATCTGGACCAGCAAAGAAGAAAAAAGAATCAGCTCTAACATGCCCGAAACCAGAGCTACAATGAAGAAAAGAAGTGACTCTAACATGCTCAAAACTTGAGTCACAAAGAAAGAAGGATGCTTCAAGATTTCAGATTTCAAGCCTTCAAAGTTTTGTTTCAGTTTTTCATAATTTTTGTCCATGTGCAACTATTTTTATGCGTTGGATCCACGGCAAACCATACTATCTAATCTTGGTTTGAATGTTTTTAAATTTCTTTCATAGAATGTAGAGAAGAAATCTGCTGGATAGTTTAATCCCAGCAGATATTAGATTAGGTAGAGAAACATCTGAGACCAACAGTCTAATATGATCTCATGGAGTAATAAGGGTAGAGTTAGAATAGGTTATTTTTCTGTTTGTAAAAATAAAATGATGTAAAGGGTCTGCTAGCTCAAATGCACCCTAGAAGAAAAAAAAATGCTAGGATTGTAGTGTGGGTAGGTAGTTTGTCGAGAGAATTTTTCTCTGCTAATATAATGTCTTCATATTGTGGCAGCTGAAAATCAAAGAAAGAAAGGGATGTGCCAAGCATTAGGCCTCTGGCCTACACCAAAGATTTATTTTCTGAATTCTTGACTCCTTCAAGAAGAAGCCATCCCCATGTGGAGCCACTGTTAGCCCCCCTATAAATTTTGACAAAGCAAAGTAGGGGGCTAAATTGTTTTTGAGCCTTCAAGGAATGCATCTCCCCTGAAGACACATCATCCTTGAAGTCTCCTGTGCCTTTTCCTTTGATAAATTTCCCTCTGCTGACTCCCTTTATAAGTTTTCATTAATTACATAAATTGTGCTCCAAAAGGCCCTCATTTGTCCCTTACACCCCTACAGAATATCCCATGTTAAACTTTGTTTTCCCTTGTTCCGTGCCCCTCTAACTCTTTAAATCCTCTCCGAAAACCCCTTTGCACCTAGCACACTCCCTTGTTTATGCCTAAATCCCCCTCATTCCCCTATCGTTGCCCTTGGATGGCCTTAAAATGCTTTAAAAACGAGCCAAAAACCATATTTTCTGCATAGTCTGGGCCTAGCCCCCGCACCTTCCCACCATGTAACCTCGGCACTGGAACCACGCACTAACCCTAAAGGCGCTAATCTCCAATGTGTATCGACCACATTTTTAACCGTCGATCTGTTAAATTGGATGGCGATCGCCGCCCCCGCAGCGTCTGTTGTTCAACCTTTTCACCGCCTGATCGCATCATCCACCGTTCATTTAAATCCTGATCCTATGGTCCGTGTCATCCTCCACCTAGTGGTCCCCGCCCGCGCACTATTCCAAAAACACCCGGTTTCCATCACACCACCTTCCGGGAGCTGGCATTTTTCTTCAATTCGCAGCGATTCCATACATCGTCTGCCGAGTGTCCCCGCGTACGGCTCCGAAACCGCCCTCCATCGCGTGTTATTGTTCGTCTAAAGATGTGGAGCGATATCGTTGTGCACCGTCCGATCTGTCATCGCCCATCCAACGGCCAACGCTCAGTAAAGTTGCACGAGTTTTAGCTCAGGTCAAATGGACCCATGGCCCACTGTCCATCACCCCGATGTGTTTTCCACCATTGATCTAGGCCGAGATCAGATGGGTCTGATTCATCTGCATGTCCCCGTATCGCCACGTCACCCTTTCCACGTGTTCCATCGTATATTCACCTTCGTCATATATTTTTGTTCCAAGGTCGATTTTTCGTAGGTTTTATTTAAATTCCTGCTGCACTCCACCCACGTCCGCTCGACTCTGTTCCATTGTCATACTGCATTACCCCCTATAGTCCCGCGCTATTCTGACATCTCATCCTTTTGCACAGTTATTCTCGTCCCATTGCGTCCACCATCCCCGTGCATAAGTTTTCTTAACAGGTTTGCGTGTTTTGTAGGGTTATGAGCAGTGGAAAACTGTCGTGTTTCTCAATCTCTATTACCGTGACAGAGAACGCAGGAAAGATCAGATGCAGGGATTGAATTAAGGAAGCAAGGCCTGGGAAGGTTATGGACATGACTTCATTTAAAGAACAGGGTTGAAAAATCTATACGATCTTCCTAGGGCCATTGTGTTGTGTAACCAGCTCCAAAAAGAGAAGAAAAGAGATATCAACGCCTTAGAAATGAGCCTCTTCGAGGGGGCAACCTCCAATACATTACATAAATGAACAATTCTTGGATGATACAATTTACAAAACCTCCTTTCTATATATAGGAGTCCATGGGGCCATAATGTAATCTTAGTGGGCCACAATGTAATCCTAGCCGACCTAACAATAATAATTTAAGGGCACAATAATAACAAAATGGGGGTTACAAGGGTACAATAATAATAATAAGGGGTTTACACTAACAATAATAAGGGACTATACTAGTGATATAGGGACCTAACATGCCCCTCTCCTTCAAAAAAGTGTTGTCCTCAATGCTTGAGTAGCTCTAGGTGCTTCTGTATAAAATTCTCATCCTCCCATGTAGAATCTTCGGTGGGTAAGTTCTTCCACTTGATGAGATACTCTGAAATTGATCGATTTCGTAGCTGTCGAGTTCTTGTTTCCATGACCGCTTCAGGTTCCAATATGATTTTCCTTCCTCATCAAGTTCTGGCAATATTGTTTGAACTGGAAGATTTTCACCTATAACCTTCTTTAAGCATGAAACATGGAAAACTGGATGTACTCGCGAAGAAGCAGGAAGCTCCAATTTGTATGCCATAGTACCAATCTTTTGCAACACCTTGTAAGGACCATAGTACTTTGGCGATAATTTATTATCCTTCTTCGCTTGCTTGAGGGACATTTGTTTGTATGGTTGTAGCCGTAAAAATACCCAATCTCCTACATCAAAACTTCTCTCGCTACGATGTTGATCTGCCTGTTGTTTCATTCGATTTTGTGCCAAATTCAGGTTATCCTTTAAGAGTTGGAGAACTTCTTGCTGATGCTCGATGTGATCTTCCACTGCTTGAACCTTCAAATTTTCACTTAAAGATGATGTGATCGATGGTGGATGATATCCATAAAGTGCCATAAATGGGGTCATTTTTGCTGCAGTATGGAAGGAAGTGTTATACCACCATTCAGCGAGAGGTAACCACTTGACCCATTGTGTAGTAGATCTAATAAGAAAATGCATAGAAATGGAAAATATGGCCAAGAAATAACACCATAGAAGATAAAACTTCAGATCTTCATTAATATCAAAACCCTTAAGGTAGGGAAACACCATACATTCACTCCTTAAGGAAGGAGATCACTCCACAAGCCATATGCTTTCCCATACAATAATCCTTGACATCTCTCAATGGAGAGTCTCTAGCCTCTATATAGGTTTCATATATGCAATACCATGCGTAGTTACCATGGGTCTCTCAATACCATACATCCAATACAATGGGCTTATCACTTTATTCTCTAGCTACATGTGGTCCCTTATATAATGTGGGTTAACCACTTTATTTATTAACTATGGCCCATTTATTTATCATTCTTATATTATCAAATCATATTATTCCCTTGGGTACCTCCCTCTGTACCCTATATTATCCCCTCTAGGTACACTACATTACACCCCCCTTAAACATGTTTCGTCCCCGAAACATGAGAAGAACACAAATAATAAGATCTACTCAAAAGAGTATTCCACTGGTACCATTCATGTGCATCTAGCCATCCAAGGGAAAGGTGAACACTTGATTTAGTCGGTGCCTCGCTCGCTTGAGATGGAAGCGGGTTCTGGTGGTTCTTCATTGTTGATGTGTTGTTAGTGGATCGTTGCACCTCTCTATGTGTCGTCCAGGGGTTGTTGTCCTTGTTGCTAATTCGTTGCCACCTTGCTGGTTGTCGTCTTGCTGGGTGATGTGGGTGGTGATATGTTGAAGCTTTAACTGATGTAATATCTGTCCTTAATTCCTCCATGATTGGTGATGGAGTGGTGTTTAGTTCCTTTATTGGTACTTGCTTTGATGTCTGTGTTTGGTTGTCTACCATCAAAGGCTCATCATCTGATGTGTCTGTGTCGTTAGATATTTTTGCTTCTTCCTCCTCGGTCTCTGCATGGTTCCTAATGCAAATATCGTGCAATGTAATTTTCTTCTTTTTATACCAGAGCTTCATGAATTTCTTTTGCACATTAAAATTGACAGTACAAACGGATTCCATCCAAGGATGTCCTAAAACAACATGCACAACAGCCATATCTGAAGCATAAAAATCAGAATGCAACACATAATTATCCATAGAAATCTTCAAATCTTTATAAATTTGAACATCTTCATTTTCAACCTGTGTGTTTTCAATATGCTTTGCTGGAACTTGCAATTTTTTTGCCAAATTCACATTGATACAATTATGCTTGCAACTAGGAATGATAGACACAACGATGTTCTCTTTCTGAATACTTCCATGAACCCGTAATATGGAAATATTAGTAGAAAATAAGTCTTTATGGCTCTTGCTATCATTCTTTCCGGCTTGGGACCACTTGTCCAAAAGGACTGTTTCAAGTTTTTTCTCAGGAAGTTTCCTCACTGAGCTGTCAAGTGAGGTCCACCATTTATTTGCCTCATCTTTCATATGAAACCCTATGGAGCATATCCAAAAACTTGCATATTGAGCCTTGAGATGCTGTAAAAAATCTTCAATAGTAGGGCCATCATCTTTTCCTGTAAACTTCATCTTGCGAGAATCCATAAAATAAAGTAAGGGTTTTGAGGAAAATCACTTACTTTGGCAAAATTTTTAAAATGGACATTACTCGGTCAATATAACTCAGAATCCTTAATATAACCTGTTTTTGAAAATGGAATAGCCATTCTGCATCTAACCATATGACTGAAATCCCGATCTAGGCACTCTGGAAACACATATTTGCGCTGCAACTGCCCCGATGTCACAAAATTTCTGAAAAAATGGCTGACTTTAAATCAGTGATAACTCCCTCATTCAGACTCCGATTCGACTGATTTTTTTTTTGAAATTGGGTATGTTTCTGTAAGGAATCCAAATCTAATATTGATTTCCAAAACATTTCACCAAATGTTCCAGATCTGCTCTACAAACTCGCTGCCCAAAAATTTCTTTGGCAAAAATTTAAAATGGACATTACTCGGTCAATATAACTCAGAATCCTTAATATAACCTATTTTTGAAAATGGAATAGCCATTCTACATCGAACCATGTGGCTGACATATCAATATAGGCACTCTAGAAACACATATTTTCACTGCAACTGCCCCGGTGTCACAAAATTTCTGAAAAAATGGCTGATTTTAAATCAGTGATAACTCCCTCATCCGGACTCTGATTCGACTGATTTTTTTTTTTTTTAATTGGGTATTTTTCCGTAAGGAATCCAGATCTGATATTTATTTCTGAAAAATTTTCACCAAATTTTCCAGATCTTCTCTACAAACTCGCCGCCCAAAAATTTCCTGCAAAAAAAATGAAAAAAACAAATCTCCAAGCTCTGCCCAAGAAAGTGCTCTGATACCACTTGTAGTAGACCTAATAAGAAAATGCATAGAAATGGAAAATATGGCCAAGAAATAACACCATAGAAGATAAAACTTCAGATCTTCATTAATATCAAAACCCTTAAGGTAGGGCAACACCATACATTCACTCCTTAAGGAAGGAGATCACTCCACAAGCCATATGCTTGCCCATACAATAATCCTTGACATATCTCAATGGAGAGTCTCTAGCCTCTATATAGGTTTCATACATGCAATACCATGGGTAGTTACCATGGGTCTCTCAATACCATACATCCAATACAATGGGCTTATCACTTTATTCCCTAGCTACATGTGGTCCCTTACATAATGTGGGTTAACCACTTTATTTATTAACTATGGCCCATTTATTTATCATTCTTATATTATTAAATCATATTATTCCCTTGGGTACCTCCCTCTGTACCCTATATTATCCCCTCTAGGTACACTACACATTGTGTTTGTTTATCAGATACAAAACAACGAAGATATCCTTCCAAACATTTATTTACTATCTCTGTGATTGCAGCACTTCAATATTTGAAATTCAGCACTGAAGCATCCCTCTGAATTCTCTTTTTAATGCCAAAGGTATGACCTGATTTTGATTCTCCAAGACAAAGTTGTGTCCAATCTCCCACAATGACCTAATTTTGGACTGGTTCAATAGATCAAACTTGTAGGACTTACCACGTGTCACTGTTTCGTCCTTTTTCTCTGAAATTGATAGAAAAGAAACTACAGTCCGTGTACTTGCGACCACTTTTTACGGCACTCAAATCCACTGCCCAGAGAGAGAGTTATTGAACTTTTCCCACGATCACCTCTTTGAGATGCAATTCAGGAGCCTGAAAAAGCACTACCTTCCACAGATTATATCTCCAAAAATATTGCGAACCAAGCTCTGAAATTTTTTGACGAATTTCCTTAGGATTTCAGCTTCGCACCATACGAATTTCAGATTCTAAACCTTCGTAGAAAACTTTTTATAGCACAAATTCCACGATGACCTGTTTAGGAGCTTGAAAAAAGACCTAACTTCTACAGATGATATCTCCGAAAATATTGCGAACCAAGCTCTGAAATTTTTAGAAAATCTTCCTCAGGATTTCAGCTTCGCACCCTACAAATTTCAGCTTTTGAAACTTCGTAGAAAACACGTTATAGCGAAAATTCCACGATGACCTGTTTGGAGCAGCGAAACCCTAAAATCCCAACCTCTGATACCAAATGTTGTGTAACCAGCTCCAAAAAGAGAAGAAAAGAGATATCAACGCCTTAGAAATGAGCCTCTTTGAGGGGGAAACCTCTAATACATTACATAAATGAACAATTCTTGGATGATACAATTTACAAAACATCCTTTCTATATATAGGAGTCCATGGGGCCATAATGTAATCCTAGTGGGCCACAATGTAATCCTAGCCGACCTAACAATAATAATTTAAGGGCACAATAATAACAAAATGGGGGTTACAACGGTACAATAATAATAATAAGGGGGTTACACTAACAACAATAAGGGACTATACTAGTAATATAGGGACCTAACACATTGAGTGCACAGATTTCGCAGTCAGAGATATAAATGGAGCAGCAGAGAGCTTAAGGCATGCAAATGAAGATATATAAGCCTTAGGTTCAAAAATTTAGAGGCGAAGTACCAAATTGAAGACCCAGGGATCACGCAGAAGGTACAACACGCAGAAATCAATGCATATCAGGGTTTCTACAGTAGCAGAATGTTTTTCCTCCATAAAGGACAAAGCACCCATGTAGTTTTTATTCTACACCGTACTCCTGAAGAAATTTCCACCCTGACAGCAGTCCGAAGCTACCAGAGCATTTGTTTCATAAATGCGGAAGATTTCTCAGTCGTTTATTTATCATTTGTTTATTCACCAAAAGTACCACAGAGTCATGCAGATCAAAGTACATCAAGAGACATACCGAAGTAAATAGAGGCCTGAAGAAGACCACTCTTCCACCCAAAGAGTGACAGGAATTGAATGCTCAGAATTTAAATAGAATGGGCTTCGGCCCTCTTTCTTTTCAAAAGTTTTAATACTGCATTTAGTTCTTCACCTACCTCCTCTACTTCCCTTCAGCTATAAAACTCATGAGATAATATTGTAAAGTGGTTGATCAGTTATCAGAGAACTGCAAGTAGTTTCTTTTGAGACACAGTCTCTGTGTAAAGTTGTAAGATAAGCTGAGGAATATGATTTCAGACTGAGTATTAAGCTATTGGCAATGTTGTACTTGAATGGTATTGCTATTTAATATGACAAGCACATTTCTTTGGATCTTGATCTAAAGCAGCGGTGATGTTTTCCTATCTCTACGTTTATATTCATTTCATGTCGTTTCTACTGGCTTGCATCAAAATATTGGCATAGGATTTACCCTTGTTAGGTACCCTATGTTTCTGTTCTCCTTTCCATTAATGTTTTTCTTCTGAATTTGTTATCTAAGAATTGATTTCAGTTAATTTAACCAGTGTAGTGGATGTTATTGCCTGCTCTCTGATGTATGAATTAAGTGTATTTGTTCTTAGATATTTCTTGTTATGGATTTAGTCGGAAGATTTGGGAACACTGGGGATTAGAGTTAGCCCTGCCCACTAGGATCCTTGTGCAACCAGCTGGTCTTTAACTTTGTGCTCTGAATCTGTGTTATCTCCTCCCCTCCTATTTTTCCATATCACACAATCATCTTTAAGATCCTATGTTTTAGATGACTAGCCCAACTGAAAGCCTGTCTATTGATTAGCAAGAAAATCCTTTCCTGACTCCATTGCCTAATGGTCTTGAATGCTTTCCTGGAATACTTCACCCCTGCCTCATCCCTCTTTGTTCATCCTTGTCTTACATTGAACCCTTCTTTCCTGATAACCAGCAACCAAACAAACTATCAAACAAACAAACCTTGTGCCTATAACTAGCCTAACATCTTAAACCTTGAACTTCAAAGTCATATACCTTTGATATATCATAGAGAGATCCCTCTCTATACCTAGGAGGGCTAGATCCTGAGGTCTGAAAGTGGTTTTATGTTGTCTCATCTTTTGGTCTTGCCAATCTGGCCAAAACATGGGAACCCCAACAGTATCAATGGCTCTGCTCCCGTAAAAAAATTGTCACGTGGTCAATTTTTATGGAGGAAATGATAGCACATTATGAGGATACAAAGAGCAACACCTTCTTTAGCAAATTGATAAATATCAAACAAAAGGGTTTAATGGGGGAGCACATTGAGGACTTCCAAAAATTGAATATAAGGGTAATTGATATTCCAGAGGAACACAGGATTGATCTCTTCATAGGTACTTTAAAGGATAACATCCAACATGAAGTTCGTGTTTTGGAACCCGATTCATTGGAGAAGGCATTCAGGTTGGCAAGAAAAGTTGAATGTAAAATTATGGCGACAAGGAAGCCTACCACTCAATTCTATAAAGAAGGAAGTGTTGCTACATCTAGATGTCCACAACCTACAAGGTTGACACCACAACAATTGGAAGAAAAAAGAGCAAAAGGGCTTTGCTACAGTTGTGATAGCAAATACACTAAAGGTCATAAGTGTCCTGAGAAGAAATTATTTTACATAGATTGTGAAGAGGAAGAAGAAAATGAACAAGAAGAGGATATACACCAGGAACCAACCCAAGAAGAGGAAGAAATGAGTCCGACCATATCGTGTAATGCATTGGCAGGAATTACCACTCCTCAAACTCTCAAGATAGAAGGACATATTAAGAAGAAAAAGGTAATAATGTTGATTGATTCAGGTAGTACCCATAATTTTATTCATTGTAAGGTAGCCAAGGAATTGAATTGTTTCCTATACCCAACACCAGAATGTCAAGTGATGGTTGCAAATGGAGGAACTATAAATTGCTCTAGAAAATGCCATAATATCAAGCTACCCATGGGGGAATATGTATTGAATATTCCAATGCTTTCCATTCCTATGGGAGGTGCTGATGTTTTACTAGGAGTAGAATGGTTACAATCTTTGGGGACGGTAGCTTTTAATTTTCAAGAACTTTTCTTGAAATTTTTTCAGAAGGAAAAGAAGTCGAATTACGAGGTATTGCAGGGAAGCCAGGAAAGATAATAAGCTCTAATGTCATGAAAAAGCTTCTAAATAAAGAACAACAAGGCATAATTGCACAATTATGCTCAGTAGAAGTTCCAACATCAAAATCATCTATTTCTATAGATCTCCAAAAAGTCTTGGACAATCATTCCAAGTTTTTTGAAACTCCAAAAGGACTCCCACCTATTCGTGATCATGATCATGCTATTCACTTGATTCCAAGAAGTGTTCCTCCAAACATCAGGCCTTATAGATATCCTTATGTCAAAAAGAGCGAAATTGAATGTATGATTGTAGAAATGTTAGAGGCGGGTATAATTCAACCTAGTCAAAGTTCTTTCTCTGCTCCTGTAGTATTGGTACACAAGAAGGATGGATCATGGCACATGTGTCTGGATTATAGGGAGCTCAATAAGCTTACCATTAAAGATAAATTTCCCCTTTCCTGTGATTGATGAATTATTGGATGAATTACATGGAGCAATTTATTTTACCAAATTGGATCTTCGTTCTGGGTATCATCAAATTAGAAGGAAGACTGAAGATATTCCAAAAACAGCATTTCGAACTCATGAGGGTCATTATGAATTTTTGGTCATGCCTTTTGGCCTTACCAATGCACCTTCTACATTTCAAGGGTTGATGAATTCCATTTTCAAACCCTATCTTAGAAAATTTGTGCTAATATTTTTTGATGATATACTAATCTACAATAGGTCTTGGAAGGATCATGTTCAACATGTTGACAGGGTGCTCAAACTATTGCAGGAGAAACAATTATATGCAAAAACATCCAAATGTTTCTTTGGAGTAAAAGAGGTGGAATATCTGGGTCATATTGTATCTCACGAGGGTTTTAAGGTAGACCCTAAAAAAATCAAAGACTTTAATGAATGGAAAGTCCCCACAACCATAAATCAGTTGCGAGGATTTCTCGGGTTAACAGGTTATTGTTGAAAGTTTGTTAAGAATTATGGGAGAATAGCAGCACCTCTAGCAACATTATTGAAGAAAGATGCATTTTCATGTACTCCTGAAGAAACTAAGGCCTCCGAACATCTTAAAGAAGCAATGTGCCTGGCACCAGTATTAGTTATGCCAGACTTCACAAAAACCTTTATTGTGGAATGTGATGCCTCAGGAAATGGAATTGGTGATGTTTTAATGCAAGAAGGAAGAACCAATCAAATGAAAGTATTTACAGAAACCTATTTATGAGAAGGAAATGTTAGCAATACTGCATGCACTAAAGAAATGGAGAACTTACCTAATGGGAAGACACTTCAAGGTAAAAAATGACCATGATAGTCTTAAACACTTTTTGGAACAAAGACTATCTTCAGAAGAGCAGCAAAAATGGGTCACAAAGATGTTGGGTTATGACTTTGAAATAATATACAAAAAAGGGAAGTTGAATGTTGTTGCAGATGCACTCTCAAGAAAGAATGAAGAGGTGGAAGCATTGCTTTGTGCCATTTCTATTATCCAACCAGATTTGATAACCGAAGCAAGAGATGAATGGAAGAAGGACAAAGAAGTGTTGACACTCATTCAAAAGTTGTAGCAAGATCCCAGTACATCTAATACATTTAGTTCAAAAAATTATTCCTTATGGTACAAAGATCGCTTATATATTTGTAAGAATTCCCAACTAAAACAAAAGATTCTTTTGGAATTTCACACTTCTCCTTTAGGAGGACACTCAGGATTTTTAAAAACTTACCACAGAGTGAAGAAATAATTTTTCTGGGATGGCCTTAAATCTGATATTCAAAATTTTGTGGTGGAATGTTTGTTTTACCAGCAGAATAAAGTTGAGACAATTAAGACCCCGGGTCTTCTACAACCTTTATCCATTCCAAGTCAATGTTGGGAGGAGATTTCAATGGATTTTATCACTGGTTTACCTAAGTCCAAAGGAAAGAGTGTCATCTTGGTGGTAGTTGATAAAATTACCAAGTATGCACACTTTTGTGCATTATCACATCCATTTAAAGCAAGTACAGTTGTTACTACATTTATGGACACAATTCAAAAGCTACATGGAAACCCAAGGGTTATTGTGAGTGACAGAGATCCCATTTTTACTGGAATTTTTTGGACGGAGTTATTTTCTTGTTTGGGTACTCAATTAGCTCATAGCTCATCTTATCATCCTCAATCCGATGGTCAAACTGAGATAGTAAATAAATATTTGGAAGGATATCTTCGTTGTTTTGTATCTGATAAACAAACACAATGGGTCAAGTGGTTACCTCTCGTTGAATGGTGGTATAACACTTCCTTCCATACTGCAGCAAAAATGACCCATTTATGGCACTTTATGGATATCATCCACCATCCATCACATCATATTTAAGGGAAAATTCGAAGGTTCAAGCAGTGGAAGATCACATCGAGCATCAGCAAGAAGTTCTCCAACTCTTAAAGGATAACCTGAATTTGGCACAAAATCGAATGAAACAACAGGCAGATCAACATCGCGGCGAGAGAAGTTTTGATATAGGAGATTGGGTATTTTTACGGCTACAACCATATAAACAAATGTCCCTCAAGCAAGCTAAGAAGGATAATAAATTATCGCCAAAGTACTATAGTCCTTACAAGGTGTTGCAAAAGATTGGTACTATGGCATACAAATTGGAGCTTCATGCTTCTTCATGAGTGCATCCAATTTTCCATGTTTCATGCTTAAAGAAGGTTATAGGTGAAAATCTTCCAGTTCAAACAATATTGCCAGAACTTGATGAGGAAGGAAAAATCATATTGGAACCTGAAGCGATCACAGAAACAAGAACTCGACAGCTACGGAATCGATCAATTTCAGAGTATCTCATCAAGTGGAAGAACTTACCCACTGAAGATTCTACATGGGAGGATGAGAATTTTATATAGAAGCACCTAGAGCTACTCAAGCGTTGAGGACAACACTTTTTTGAAGGAGAGGGGCATGTTAGGTCCCTATATTACTAGTATAGTCCCTTATTGTTGTTAGTGTAACCCCCTTATTGTTATTATTGTACCCTTGTAACCCCATATTGTTATTATTGTGCCCTTAAATTATTATTGTTAGGTCGGCTAGGATTACATTGTGGCCCCATGGACTCCTATATATAGAAAGGAGGTTTTGTAATTTGAATCATCCAAGAATTGTTCATTCATGTAATGTATTGGAGGTTGCCCCCTCGAAGTGTCTTATTTCTAAGGCATTGATATCTCTTTTCTTCTCTTTTTGGAGTTGGTTTCACAACACTGAAAATGAATATTATATTGAAATTGATATAACCAATTGAGTCCAATGTATGAATGATTGGATAACACCTTTACTGTCTTTTTTGTTCAGAGTAATTGGTAAAAATATCCATGTTGAAAAAGAAACATATAAACCAGTACAGAGGTGTACTTGAACATGCCTTGAGTAGTTAAATTTATCATATGTTCATGCATATTATCAGCTAGGAACTGATTGTAATTATAAATGAATGTTGACTGATCGTCCTTGGATAAAATGGAAAAGTAACCCAGAATAGATTCATTTACCGTTCTATCATTTTGGTAGCCTAACAAGCAGGAAATTAAAGAATAATATGCCTAGTTTCTTCTGGGAACATGGAGGATGGATAAGGAGGATTATTTTTCAAAAATTTAGCATCATTTGGAATAAAGGTTTCAAAAACATAATCTCTCTAGGGAAAGGTAAGTTTATGAATAATTCCATGAGGGTGGATTGGGAAAAGTGGATAAGGGAATCACTTTATGGGATTAGCAACATCTGGTTAATGGTATCAGGTGTAATAGAAATCATAATGTCTCCATTCTGGGCTACTATAGTTCTCTTGAGGGGATCATATATAGCTTTAGACTAGGTGAATAAATCAAGAAACTCATGGGTTTGGGGAAAGGTAAACAGGGGCAATAAGGTCTCCGAGAGCTTGACTTCATCTTTTTTTTTTCTAGATATTTTTGTTTTAACTAGAGGTGTAAATCATAGAGCTCGAATTCAGATTTTGTGTCGGTAATATTAAACAATTGGTTAGCTAATGGGATATGGTCAATATATATGATCGTGTACACATTTTTAGCTTATTATATCTATGGTTTCCTTCCCTTTCCTTTTGGTTCCATTTCTTTCAACAGAGGAAAAGAAATAAGGCCTCTCTGCTAAACTGATATCAAAAGAAAAATATCTCTGCAAATACCGATAAGCTTATGAAATATTATGTTCATAAGGGCGATAGATAGTAGCGGTAACCTGAACTGTTTCTATTGAAAACCTACAATTTGGACAGAGCAACAGAGTGAATGAAAGAGTGGTACAAGGAATAGCGAATTTTTATTTATACATGCATGGGTTACCATTATGCTAGATGACTGTTAACGAATCAAGCCGTGGAGGATTAATGATAGGTGATAACAGTAATGGAGTAGATGTAACGACAAGGTAGAATGCAATGGTAAGGGAGTGGATGTAACGAAACGGTTACAGGTGGAAAGACATGATTGGGCGTCGGATATCGATTTTGGTGGGAAGGCGATTGAACATTAGCTAGAAAGGTGATATGAATGTTGGGAGGATGAGTGGTTTTTGTATGGGGTAGGTGATGGTAAGTGGTATAGAGAAGGGGGGGGTGCGAAGTGATGAGGTGGTGACACGTTGCAAAGGGCCCACCAAAATTGAAACCGCTCTTTGGATCCCACCATTGTTGTTAACAAGAAATAGAGAAAAGGGGTGCAAAATTCCTTCCCCGTCGTTAATCTAGGCGAGGAAGAGATCAACCGTTGAGATTTGCTCCGAAGATAATGTAAACGAAAAAAAGGTTTGTCATGTTGCGAAAAAGGTAACATGTGATTTATTACAAAATCACTAAAGAAGCGATTAATTCCTAATATAACATGATTTATTCCAAATCTATTTTTAGTGCATTTAAACTAGCTGCCAATTTATTTTCCCAAGTATAATGTTCAACCAAGATTAAAAAATTTGGTGAACTTTTATTTCCTAATCTAAATACATAAATTTAAATGGTTTGAACATGTTTAAAAAATATGATTCAAAAAAAAAAAAATTGGGTTGTGGAATTTTAACAAGTTGTACAGAAAAATCTCTTTTTATTTATCTGAAAGAAATCAATCTAATTTCTTTTATTGCTTCTATCTATGCCTAGTATTTTCAAATATTTTTTCCTTTATTCTTTAAAGCATATAATCCTATAATTTTTTGATATTATTATTTTCTTTTGACATTGAGTCCTAAATTTTTTTGGATTTCCATCTATTCATATCCAAACCTAACATCTTTTAATTTTCCATTTTTTTTCTAAAATGTCTAACTTATCAAAAATAGAAATGTTACAACATCGGATCCAACTGGGGACTGCTTCCTCCTGTAGGATGCAGAGAACTAGCAGATCCAAGTGCCTTCTCCTCGGGATAATGGAGTCTCTGTTGAGAAAACAAACATACTTGAAAATGAAACAAACCATATATATACAATGATAAATGTGTGAAACACTCTTCTGCTTGAATCATATATATTATTGTATGTGGCACAATTTATTGGCAGAAGGGCAGAGGTCAGGGTCAACCTTGTGACCTCCCCCACACAAACACAGCACCATACCAATAGACAGCGCCATGTGACTTAATAGTCCTTGTGTGTAAATTATATTTATATTAATGCAGTTTGATTGTTGGATGAAGGAAGGGGGCCGACCCCGCGGGCCAGCGCCTTGATACACATGACCATTGTGCTATAACCATAGGGTGAAGGGCTAATGAAAATGTGGAGGATTAGTTTTAAACGGGTTTAATTATCCCTTAACAATTTTTAATGAGCACTAATCACATTTGTTAATTCAGATTTAACTAACCACACCATTAGCGCATTTAAACTACCACTTATCACAAATTTAAACCATGTGTATCCATGTTAATTCGTATTTTCTTAAAACACACCATTAGTGCTAATATACAGTTAATATCCCACTTACCTTAATTAACCAGAGTTTAATTCGGCTGCTAGTTTGGCGGAGACTGCCAATTTCAGCGTGACTCCAAAATTAGCAGTGCTAACTAGAGTTCTCTCTAGTTTTGGAGAAGATTTCCTAGGCTAAACTGGTTTTTCCATAGATTTTGCAAAATTCGACGAAATTGGGCTCAAGAAGAGTCAATCCTAGATGATTTGGACATTCTTAGCATGTTGGAGTAGATTTCAGGAGCAGTAGAGGATTTTAAACAAAAAAAATTCCATTTTGAGCTAATAAAGAGGCCCAAGCCATGGAAGCTCTACCAAGGAGATGTAGCCTAGGAGGGGTGAAATCCATCAAAATACTATGTTAATGAATCATTTGATGAATTGATGTACATTCTATTGTTTTTGTTCAGTACTTTGTTTTAATGTTAAAATTCTCATGAATTTAACATAAAACTTAACACATTCATATGTTTAACACTCACAAACACCTCAAGAAACCTATGCACACGAAGCAAATGATCAACAACTTATTTATGATTCAGAAGATGAATTTAACATAGAAAAACTAACATTCAGATTCAAATTATAGATACAATCACATTTTGAACAGATTAATTATCAATATTGTTGATATCGAGCTATTGATCATCAATAAACAGAGGAGGTGGAATTTGTTGATCATTACTAGGGCTTTCAAGAATTTGAAGCTTAAACTGAGCTTGAGTTTGAATTTGAAGTCTCACAACAGTTTGCTGAATTTCTCTAGGTAGAGTTTCAATTTTAGAAATCCTATTAGATAGGTTCCTAAGTAATGAAGTTATCTCATATATATTTTGATCTTCGTTTTTAGACTTGGAAGAAGAAGAACCTTCTTGGTTAGCTTTCATTTTCCTCCCTGCCTTTTCAGATTTAGCTTTAATTTTAGCTGAAGCAGATCGGTTAGCTTCAACTTCAATGGCATTGGTTTGCATGTCTTCTAAAGTATGAGATGTTCTTTCTCCAAGCATGACTGCAAAGTCATCTTCAAAAGCTTTGGAAAACCTAAATTTTGTTGTTGCTACTAGTGGTTTACAATCAGTAGGCATTTTATGGTAATGTTTATTAAATATTTTTATGAAGTCAGAAACTGGTTCACCATAGTTCCTTTTCAATTCTTCAAATTTTGTTAGAAAATACACAGGACCCTTTTTAACCCCCCATTGATTTTTGAATATGGTGGTTAATTCATCCCAACTTAGAATAGAATGTGCCCTCAATTGCCTAAACCAAATCCAAACATTTCCATCCAGGGATTGAACAAATGATCTCATATATAAATTCTCATATTCGATATTCATACTGTAAGAAAATTCTAAGAATGTTGCTAAATGATATTCAAAAGATAAACCAATTTCCCCATTAAACATTGGAAGGTGTTTCAAGTATCCATCAGGAAAATTGTTTAGTATGTTTGGAAGTTGTAAAGAGGCATATCTTGCTTGAATAGTAAGCTGAAAAGAAACCATACCTTGTGATGATGTTGAAGAGGTATCAATGGTGGTTGTGGTAGAAGATGATGAGGTAGTTGTAGAAGATGGTGAGGTAGAAGTTGAAGATGAAGGTGAATATGGAGGGGTAAAATAAGGTGGTTGAAGAAATAAAGATGAATATATTCTTAAATATTTCAAAGGTGTTTCAATGATAAATTTTTGAACCTTTTCTTCTCCTTCGTTAGGTTCAAATAAAGGATTTGAATATAAGGAGAAAATATCTTCTAGTTGAGCAGAAGTAGATGGAAAAGAATAAGAAGTTGGAGAAATGAAATCAATAGGTTTGAATTCAGGTAAGTGTAAATTCAAATCCCATTATGATTTGGGAGATTCAGAAGGTACTTACGGTATTTGATATGATTCTAATGAATTAACTAAAAGAGAAGATTGGAAATAAACTCCTTTAGAGACAAGTTCATTTAGCCTACGTGGTAGATATTCTAAATTCAAAGGAATTGGTCCAGATCTATCAGGGACTAAAGTATCTTCTAGTTGAGGTGGTATAGAAGAAGAAGAAGGGGTTTGAAGTTTTCTTCTTATAGAGGCTTTTATTACCAGTCTCCCTGGATCTGACAAAGGTAAAACAATCTAGGAATGAGAGTGAGACCTAGTATGTCTTGAAGGAGCCAGTTTTGGGTTTTGTGAAGTCGTCGGGTGAAATATTTTAACCTTACTATTCCTTTATCCACCCTTAAATGAATAGGTATATCATTGTTCCAGGAAAAATGGATCAATTTTCGTATCCCCAGTAATGGCGCCAGTCTGATGTTGTCCTATGAGATAATTATAGGATAATTAATTATGCCAGGGCATCTAAAATATTTTGTTGTTTTAAAAGGAGTTTTTTGATGACCAATGTAATGATAAAATAACAAGCAGATGTTTTAAACTTTTTATAGTATTAAGTATTAAGAAAGGGTTGTTCTTTACTTCAAAATAGTGATTTGATTTTGCATATGTGAAAGGCAGAAAATGTAAGAAACTATGATCAGCTAAATATTCAGATTGAATCCTTAGATTATCATAAGAAATATGGTTGAAAAACAATGTTTATAGATTAACGAAATATACTTAACCTTATGAAGATGACCGAAAATTAATTGATATATAGGGATTTATACAGACAGATAGTCTAATAAATCAACCTCTAAAATATTATATACCTTCAGAGGATTTAAGATAGATTGAAATTTAGTTTTCTCTTACATATTTATCGCCATAAAAATTAAATATATGAAAAAAATAGAATGAAATGTAAACTGGGAAGCATTAGCCACCTATAATAATTTGTCAAAGCAAACAGGTGGCTAAATATGTTTCTGAGCCTTCAAGAGAAACATTTCCTTTGTAAATCTATCATTCTTGAAGCCTCCATGTGTTTTCTATCCTTCAAAATGTCTTCACTATTGTTTTCATCAAAGAGGATTTAAAGCCTTGTTGTTTATAAAGGAAAACTGCTTTTCATAGCTCCATTCCCCTCAGTTTACCCCTCCGTTTAAATTTTCATCATTACCCTCATATCACTCCTTTTTCCCCTTATAACTCCTTCCTTCCCTTCATTGGATCCCTAAAAGTGTCAAAATCCTCCTTAAACCTTATAACTTCCCCTTATTCTGTTTAAAAACCCTTTCTTCCCTCTATCGAAACCCCTATTTCGGCCTTAAAAATCCTTATTTTGGCCTAAAAATCGGTCTTCCACACTCTATAGGTCTTAAGCCCCAAGGGCTTAACACCCCTTAGCCCCCTTCTACACACGACCTGCGCTATGACCAAGCGTCGAGACCTCTTTGCAATCTCTATTTCCCAAACCCTCTTCATTTTATCTCTGGATCGATCTCAGTCGTCCGCTCATGTTGATCCTGTTAGTCATTAGTATTTTTCACTTGTTGCTAATGACTAGTTGTAGCAGCGAATTTTTCTAGCAGCTGATCTAAAAATTTGTAAAATTTGCTAGCTGGAAAGCACCCATAAATTTTTTTTCCCTCTTGCCTTTCAGTCCGCCCATGACAAGATGAAACCTCATTATCAACTCCTACCTAGCCTCAGCCATACTGGTCTGCCCATCAGCTCTAAAGAAACAATCCAAATCTGTCCAAAAAGTCTCCCCTAAGTTAGGAAGTGGCGCTTTAGGCATTTCTACCTTGGCGAACTATTCAATAGCCAAAGAACCTCAATCTGCTATAGACCAATCATAATATACCTTCCCATTCTACAAATAAAGTTGGTTACAGCCCTAGGTCGCGCCACTAATACACCCTCAAGTCTCAACGATACATGGACCATACATCAAACTGATTCTAGGCGTTTTTAGAGTGTTTTAATGGATTTCTCAAAGACAAAGGCATACTAGCATCCCAGAAGACCATATTTGGCTCCAAATGAGAAGACAACTGCTTCTCAATGTGATCTTGAGCCTAGGAATGCAGCCAAAAAGTAGAGAGTTTTTCATTAAACTCATGCGATCACAGTCAAAGCCTGAAAGGACAGTGAAAGGAAAAATAACACTGTCAAAGGGCTGATAATATGACATGACTAAGAACCTATTTCATTTATAAGCAGAGGGTTTGAAGACTAAAAACCTCCTTCATCTATAAGCAGAGGGTTTGAAGACTAAGAGTGCCTCCTTCATCTATAATCAGAGGGCCAAGGAAAAGTATGTTTTTGAGTTTTTCACTAGCTATGAAGACAAACTTTGATGAACAGTGAGGCAGAAAATTAGGTTTTCTGAATTAAATTGATGATTAAAGGCAGAGGCAAAATAGTGGGCTTTAAAAATGATTTGTATGATTTCACTATTATCTCAGTTACAATGTGGAGCCAACATGTTCATCATCATTGAAGAAAGGATTGTTAAATAGATGGCCAGGAGAGTCAAATAATCTTAAGCTCAAACTAACCTCTGCCATCATGTATAAGAGAAGCCACTTTCAATATGATTCATCAAACAGTCTGCATTTGATTGAGATAGATGTTGAAAGAACATCAGGCATCTTGTCAATATAGGCCTCCTTCATTCTTAAGCAGAGGGCCAGAGCAGTGACTGATTTCAGGGTTCGACTAATCAAGAGACAAATGGTAAAAGTAGCAGAAGACAATTTAAAGTTTCCAAACAGAGAAATGATGTAAAAGACAAAGAAGGAAGTAGGGGTGCCACTGTAATCCAAGAGGTTAAACTTGTCTCTTATCAAGATTTCTTTCAAAAAGAAGACTGGAGCCCAATTAACACAACTTTGTTGTTGGTTGAGAGATAGGTCATGACACAGGCCAAAGGACATGATAAGTTGTGTTTCAAAGGGCCCTGTTTTTCCTGTTCATGAAAAATTTCCTTTTAGATATACATCATAGTGGATAGAAGGCAATTTGAGCTCAGTTCCCAAAGAAGCAGTGCAACTGAACACATAGGTTCATAAATGTGCAAGAAAGATCATGACATGTTTTTCAGGTCCTAGAACCCAATAAAAGCAATATATGCATGCCACTATTACAAAGGAAGGAAATTTCCTTATGAAAAAGGGTAAAAGACACCTCACTGTTGCATTCCAAGTGAAAGGAGATTTTTAAAGGAAATCCCCTTTTAATGGACAGAGGATGGGAAAGCATGAGTAAATGCAACTGATTTTTTGCACCCACAGTCAGAAGATGAGCTTAAAGGACACCTAACAGTTAAATCAGTTTCACAGTGAGCATTATCACCTTTAAAGCATCCAGAGCAGACACTATTAGTTTAAAGTTAAAAGGGGGTAAATCCACCTCCTTGCAAAATGGCAAAGGTGCTTCATAACTCATTGATGTATTGTTGAGTAAATGTTACATGTTGAAAATAACATTAAAGGGTTAGTGGTGGCAGAGTTTCTCGTTTAAGTAAAGCACGGTGAAAATGAAGTACAGGAGATTTGAAACTCTTAAAACAAAGCCTTTTTCACCTAAATAAAATTTCTCACTATGCTACCTTTTCAAAAATCAAACTTCACTTTTTTATCAAAGAAATGGCGCAAAGAGTCATTAAAGGCTTTTCAAAAGTTTTCAAAACCTCCACCAAGTGAACGTGAAAAGGGCTCGGATTTTTTCACTTTCAAAGGGGTTAAGGACCGTTGTCAATCCATTTCATAAATTCCCAAGCGCAATCAAAACTCCTCTTGCTATCCACGAGACAGGAGAAATAGTTTTTTAGCAATCCCACAGAGTTTTTCGGGCCTGGAAACTGCGCGGCGCGCCTCTAGAATTGTGCGGCGCGTTCAGGCGCAAGTTTAAGAAAGGAATACATTGTTGTGTAGCGTGCATGTAGCGGCGCGCGGTGCGCCTGTAGACGTTGGTCACATCGGCCAGACAGGTGACCCTACAGCCTTTTGCACGTCGCTCTCCTAGTCTAAACATGCCACGCTCATTTTACACCATATAAACACCTCCAAAAAGTGGTAAAGCCGCTCCTTTCCTCCAGCAAAATGACACCATGAATATTCAAGGTATTTATGCGCCTCCATGCTCTTTTCAAAAAATTTTAAGTGGTGGAAAAAGGGATGAAGTTCACAGTCTAAATCACAGTATTGATTTTGTTGAGGGAAAAGTGTTTTGTGTTGGAAACTCAAAATTACTATGTTGCTGTTAGGCCAAGGTTTTCATAGTAAAATTGGTGCGTTTCTATTGATATAAAAACCATATAAACTACCCTCAAGACAAGTTAAAGGGTGAAGGCATTGTTTGAAAAGAGAAACACAGGGTTTTGAACAAATGAAACAGTGGGCCTATGACCAAACAGCAATAACCATGGTGTAAAGGTTTTGGTCACTTCAAAGGTCTCCTCTATGTGGTAAACAAGGGCGAAAAAACAGTGTTTTCTCCTTGACTCCATAAAACAAAGCTTTAGTATGTGAAACTGTCATTACCATTAAAGGGGGTTTATCAAAATCTGTGCAAGAAAACAGTGAAATGAGGAAGGTGTGTTGATTTTGAATAATTCTTGTTGTTTATTTGCTACAAAGCTGCATGTTCCCACATCAAAAACACCAAAAGCTCCGTGACCTTATCCAAGCTCAGAAAATCATTTGACGGCGTATTATCTTTTATTGACTATGTTTTTGTTCTTGAGTTTACTTGTTGAGTGGCATACAAAGGGAAAAGCATTGTTTTGGAAAGAGCAGAGAATTGTATGTTAAAAGGGTAGCTCACACAGCATTTGAAAACCAATTTTACCTTGATCAAACAATGATTGACAGAGAAGGCAGAGTTTTGTTTGAATAAGACATTTCAAGACATTTTGAGGCAGTTTGGTTTTGAAGAAGCACATCTAGAACACGAAGCCTCCCAGGCAGGATAGTAGGAGTGGATTACAAAAGAGGTATGAGCCTATTTCCACCGAAGAAGTGAATGCCCACCCATCAGTATTGTTCAATTTCCATGAGGTCGGGTGCTTATATTTTTGCCAAACGATGCAAGAGGTGAAGATTTTTTCTCCTCTTACACACCTTTGCGCTTTGAGGTTCAGAGACAAGCATTTCCAGTTGGCGGGCCTTGACTTCAAGTTCTCTCCAAGATCCATCTCCAAGGCCACTAAAATCCCCTATATTGGCGAGAAATGGTTTAAACAAAGCCATTTGGACTTAGATGATTACAAACCTTTTCTAAAGCCTGAATGCAGAGATGCTTGTCCTGCTATTTTCCCTTTCTCATATCTTTTAGCTAGCTTCACCCCCCTCCTGAAGATTATCATGAAGTAATTTACTTGTGAGGGAAGATTCTCCCGAATTTATGCATATCACATTCAACTGCTCATGCATTTCAAAAGGACCAAGCAGCTAAATATTCCTTTCTTCTTGCATAAGAGCATTGATAAAATGGCCTCCACTGTCCAAAAGAGGCTTCCCTCATATCAAATATCCTGTCTCTTCCATCACTCTCTCATCAAAATCATCATTCTTCATCAGCTTGATAAGAGAGAGGTCTCTTGGGATGTTTTCATCACTCATCTTGATTTCTCCATTGTCCCTCCAGTCCATACATCCCCTACATCTCCTACTCATCGCCCCTTTCCTTCCTCTAGTAGGCCTACTCCTAAAAAGCTCAAGTTTACTGCAGAACAAACAAAGGAACATGAAGAAGGAGAAGGAGGTGACCAACAAGAGGAAAAAAGTGCTGAACAGCAGCATGACAGTGATGAGGGCGAGAAACATGACAGTGATAAGGGTGAGTAGCAGATTCATGATGAAGGTGAGCAGCCTTATGATGAAGGGCAGCAGCTTAACAACAAACAAATGATGAGGCTGAACAACATCCTTATGGTGACATACAGCAACATCACAGTGGTGATGAAAAACAGCATGAGGAAGAGGAAGAAAGTGTTGAACAGCAGCAAGGACAGGAAAGGGATGAACAGGGGCAGCCTATAGAGGACACACAGAAGTCCTATGAGACAGAGCAGCAGCATGGATATGATAAAAAAGGGCATGACAGTAATGAAAAAGGGCATGACAGTGATGAAAAAGGGCATGACAGTGATGAACAAGGGCGGCCTCCTCAAGAAGAACCGCAAACTCAAAAGGATGACAAACAAGATGACAAAGGTAAAGGGGTCATACCCTCTTCTCCTAAAAAGGCCAAGCCCCGGACAGCAAAGAAGATAATTCCTAGAGTGGTCACTCCAAATGTGACAAGGGCTCTCCGAAGTAAAGGGAAATTGCCAAAGAAGCCTATCATTGATTTTCCTAGGAGGAAGAGCACTAGGATAGCCACCCAAAGCAAAGGGAAGGGCAAGGTAGAAGAAAGTCATGAACAGGAGGGTGCATTCGATATTATCCATATCCAAAGCGATGATAGTGATAATGAGGGCCGGATTATAGAAAACCTTTTGATCCATAGGGAAGGCCAAATTGATGCATTGAAGGATGATCTTCATAGGGCAAGGAATTTCAATCAATTTCTGCAAATCCAAAATAGGCAAATGAGTGTCCATATGGTTGTTTATGAGATACGAGCGACTAAGTACAAGAAGGATGCCTCCAAAGCCCAAGCAAGGTTGGAAGAGCTCATGGGCGAATTTGATGAAAGTGAAGGCGATGATCAGCTTAAGCGAAAGAGGCCTAGAACCATGGGGCTCAAGAGGGCCCTTGAGAAGCAAAAAGAAGAGGAAAATGCCCTTCTCCAATCCACTCCTCTCACTGCATTGTTTGAACAGGAGATAGAAAAAAATAAGGAGGCGTGGCTTGAGCGAGTCAATGACCATTTGGAGAAGAAGTTGGAGAGGGAAAACAGGGATTTATACTTTCAAAGGAGAATTACGAGGCATTACAAAAAGTTAAATCAGTTTTCCCGGCGCAAGTTAAAAGCTGCTCAAGACAAGCTCAAGGAGGTTAAAGGGAAGCGCCCGACACAGAAAGTGAGAAAGGACACATCAGGACTTCATATTTTTTCCTCTACTTCGCAGCATGTTTCTGAGAACCCTTTAGGGTCATGCTCACCAATTTTGGGCAATTTTTGACATATTTTGGTTTTTTGGCATTTTTGAGTTTTTGGCCTAAACTCATGGGCTTTGCCATTTCATTTCGGGGGATCATCAAAGGAGGAGGATGGTATCATTGGATGCCATAATTTCAGTAGCACACACTCAGTGATTTTCAGGACATTTGAAGATCATTCACTCCTCCAAAATGGCGAAAAACGCCCACTTTTTCTACACTATGCCCGCTCTATCAACAAAGTTTATTTTCTGGTTTCTTACACACAGTCCTATCTTTGGAGGAGTTCTAGACATCATATTGAGAAAATTTTAGTTGCTCCGGAAGGTATACACTCATATATTTTCAACGAGCTATCATGAGCCTCGTTTCGACATCAGGAAGGCTGCCAAAAGTTACCAGCAAGTCAGGGGACCTTTTGCTGATGTAAATTTTGAGTATTTTTGTAAAATTTGAACCTTTAAAAACTGTTTTTTCCTCGTGCGTTTAGCTATTTTTGCACATGAGAAGTTGTGAAAAGTCAATTTTATTCCCTCTTTTAGCATTTTTTAGATATTTTATGAGATATTTTGTACCTTGGGCTTTGCAAATCCCCAAGGACATGTTTAGATATTTTGAATAGGCCAATGAGAGTGCAAATTGAACCAAGAGGTTTTCCTCACTTGAGCCTATATATTCCAAAGGCTTTCATTGTAAACTAGGCTGAACTTGATGATAGAAGCAATATATGGTCATATAATCTTTGGAAGAAATACTTTTCTCATGCTCTTGGATAGTCTCTTGGATGTTCTTGGATGATGAAAGAGGATTGTTGTTGGATTCCGTGACTTGGTAGAATGGTATAATGTCTCTTTCTTTGTTTTGTTTTCTAGTTTTCATTCATGAATCCATGTTTCTTGTTTTCTATAGATCAGTAGAGAAAAAATTTGAGACATGCCCTTGGAGGCACCTCAAATTTCCTGTTTCTTCATAGCTTCCATATTTTCTTCTTCCTTAGTCACATTAAAAAAATTCTTAATTGCTCTTTAATAACTTAAGGATATTGTTGCTTATTTCATTCATGTTTCTATACATGTTAAATATTATTTACGGTACGCCCTTCTTACCAATGGCTAGCCATAGCTCCATCCATGAAATTTCTCTTTGACTGATTAGATTGTCATTTGTTGAACCAGGGAGGTCTTGTTTCGATCTTGCCCTTTGCCTAAGACTATGCAATACTGTTTTCAAAGTGCCCAATAAATTGAAGTACTATGTTTAGGCGTTCTGGCATAGTGATTTAAGTTGTTTGTCTCTCTTAAGTGTATTTCCCTAAAGTCTAATAGTCATTTCCCCAAGTTAGAGAGTTATATATCTCTATGCATGGCTTGAATGTTTATTTCTATGTATTGATTAGCTTATAGTTACATTTATCATGATTAATGGTTTGCCCTACCATGTTTATGTCAGCTATTAAAACTAGTTATGCTTGAAATCCTTTGTTGTTCCCAAAACTTGATGTCCATTTTGTTCCATTTTGCCCAAAGATCCTTTCTACCTCGAATCAAATCAGCCCGTCAACAGCCTTGTATCACCGTTTGATAGCTTTCTTGACCTTTTCGACCCCATAGCCCAGTTGATCTGACATATTTTTACCTATCTCATATCTTTGATCAGTTTCATCCCTCACAACCTAAAAACCAAAACCAAAAAACCTACTTCATAACTAGCCTAAAATCAGAACACAATAATCAAACACACATATATCCCTTACACAAATAGAGAGAGTCCTCTCTAAGTCCAGGAAGGCTAGGTCCTTAGGCTCCAAAGATTGGTTTGATGTTACACTGTCATTCGGCTTGGCAATCAGCCAAATCATGGGACCCTAACATAATGGCGATCACAGTGGGACTCTGAGTAATAAAAAAACTTAGTTTCCCTAATATTTAGAGACTTTTGAGAATATGAGCTGGTTGAATTATCCCACCACTCACTAACATAATGGCGATCACGGTGGGACTAACTGAGTACATAACAATCTAGCAAACTCTTGTAGATTCATTAGTCTTCAAAACTTAAACAGGCAAGCAGTCCATAAAACCATTTAAAGCAAACTCTTTTTGTTCTCGCCACCGTAGCAAAGTGATGAAACAAGTTTAGAATACTTTAAATAAATCATTGGTTGCACATAACAAACTCAGAAAAACCCCAAAACATTCCCAGATTGGTTTTTTTTTTTTCCTAGTTACTGGTGGTGGACCATAGCTACATCTTCTCAAAAACAACCAAGTTCCACCTGGAAACTCCACTAGCCTCCAGTAGGCCTAAAAGCTCCATAAAAGACCAAAAATTCATAAACCATACCTTCCTGCTAACTCATCCTTACAAAAACTTAAACTTAGCGTAGAAGCTCTATAATCAGTGACAAACTAAGTATAACTTAGTGATTCAGAAAAGCCTCACCTAAACATAGGAGATAAGCAGAAGCCTTCTTGCCAAGAGAACCATTAGCCTGTCCATACAGCCTAGAAAACTATTAAAACCAAGTAAATCATTCTTCTTTGCAAATTTTTCGTCTCAAAATTTGCTATAAAACTTTCCCAAAGCATCTTTGATAGTATTGGTGGTGGACCATAGTTTTCATAAAAATCCACCTAGCAACTCCACTAGTCTATCCTTTTAGTTTTGACCATATTTCACATTAGTATAACTTTATAGAGGCCATCCATCTGAAACTTTCACAAACACCATCCTCTCTAAACTCTAGACCCAAAATCTGGCTTCACGAAGAATCAACACCAGATCTCATCTAGACCCAAATCCCCCTATCATAGTAGATGACCCAGAGAAGATTCTATGGCAGGCTTCCCAAACTGGCGATTTAGCTACCGATAGGTCCATCCGTAAAGCAAGATCAGTACCTGAACATCTCACTGCCTTGTAGGATTCCCCCTTTGACTTAAAATCAGAAAAAACCCTTTTTAGAATAAATTCACAAAGTAAGATAGACTTTGATGATCTTGAGCCCCTAGATCTCCCACAGAGTCCTAGTAGAAAAGCCTCACCTACCACACCTCCCGACTTTCAGCTTCTCCATCACTTTGGCTCCTATTATCCCAGATCTACTCAAAATCAGATCACTAGTCCAAGTACATCCGCCACACCCATCCGAACCACAACTATTCAAACCACCCCAACTCATCCCACAAACCCTCATTTTGTTCATCATCCATAAGCTCTCGTCATGGCAACCTGGTACGCACCGTTGGTGTTGCGACAGCCTTTGGTTCCCTTACAAGATAACTATCAAGCCAAAATCCCACACTTTACGGGAGATGAGACTACCACAGCTCAACAACATGTAGATAAGATTAGTGATGCCTTTGAATACATGGAAATACAAGACGACACCGTCAGAATGAGAATGTTCGCCCAAAGCCTGGGCGGGGAACCCAAAAAATGGTTTAAGAGATTAACTCCAAACAGCATCCAAAACCCCCCAGAACTCTACCAAACCTTCATAAACAAGTGGGAAATCCAAAAGAACCCTATTCAAATCCTGTTAGAATATAACAATCTAAAACGAGAAAATGGGGAAAGTGTCCAGGGATACTGCACTAGGTTCAATAGTGTGTATAACGCCCTCCCACCTCACTTCAAACCCCCACTTGGTTCAGCCTTAGCAAAGTTCCCTGAGGGTTTTGACCCAGACATGACTTATCAGCTAAGATACAAGGACCCCCCTTACCTTGGAGGAAATGCAAAAAGTAGCCATAAGAGCAGAGGCCAACTTAGCAGAAAAAAGAGCTAGAACTAGATCAGAAAGGAAATTCACATACTAGGATGAGGTCTCCACTTCATCCCCTTCCTTAGATCCTAGAATAGATGACTTAGTTAGGTCCATGGCCAAAATGTGGGAAAAGATAAGTGAGAAGGCCCCTTTTAGGGACAATCAGCCAAACCCTCCAAACAGAAACCGGAACCAAAATTTTAGGAGGGAACAGCCTCAAAACAAACCAAGGGAAAATGACCAACAAATTAGGCAACCATTTAATGAAAATTATGTGGAATAAGATGATAGGGATACATAACCCATTGATGAAAGTCATTTTAACCTCATAGGGTTTGATAATGAGAGTGAGGTGTACCTCATGGAAGAAGAACAAGCATTCTTCTCTCCAAATCATGATGAGACCAACTATGAAGATCCCGAGGATCCTGCCATAGATTTTCAGAATGCCATAATAGAAGCTCATAGGTAGTATGACCTTAGAAGCAGGAAAATTCAAGACAACTCCAAGAAAGGTAGCTCAGACACTGCTAAAACCCCTGATACCATCCTTAAGAAAGCAGTGAACAACAAAAAAATCATGGTCGAGAAAAATGACCAAAACAAAGATAGAGTTACCCAAACTAGTCCTGATTCAGATATTCCTAATACTTCCACAAAGATTCCCGAAGTGGCTGTGGCAAACAAAATCTCGAAATAGAGCCATCAAACTCAAAACCTAGAGAAAGCCATGGCTAAAAAATCTGAAGCAAACATGTCTAAACTACAACTACCTTTTAGTTTTGAGGGTGAAATCACCAAAATAAAGATCACCATGCCTCTTACCAAGCTCATCACCCAAAACTCTTACAAGTCCCAAGTGTTAAAAGTCTTGAATATAGGAAGTGATGCCAACACCCTTAATCTAGCTGATGACACTCTTGAAGTATTTTTTGGTCCGAAAATAGAAGGGAAATTCCAAGAGGGAACCACTCTTCCCTTTTACATCAGTTTAAATATCCATGACCAAATCCTTCACAATGCCATGCTAGACTCCGGTGCCTCGCAAATCTTATGCCGAAGGTTGTAATGGAAAGCTTAGGCCTAGAAATCACAAGACCATACAAAGACTTATATTCTTTCAATTCCAGTAGAGTCAAATGTCTAGGCTTGATCAAGGATCTGTGTTTTAGTTTGGCCCAAATACCCGCAAAGCATATGATCATGGACATAGTGGTAGCAGACATTCCTCCCAAGTACGGAATGCTTCTATCCAGATCTTGGGGAGCCAAGCTCCAAGGGAATATTCAACTTGACATGTCTTACACCACTATTCCTATGTTTGACCAAAAAAGAATACTCTATCGAGAGTCACACATGAAATACATGATCATTAGCCAAGAGAGGCCAGATAACATTCCAATGTATTCTGTGCATTCCGACCTAAACTCTTTTATTTTGCATACTGATGAGGACATTGAAGGACAGTCAGAAGAAACTGAAACAAACTTAGACCCACCACATCAGCTGCCCCTAGTTATCTATGATGAACTAGACAATCAAAACTATCATGATCATGAACAACTATGTCTTGAGGAAAGTAAGTATGTTCCTTCTGAAATAGGAATAGAGCAAGAAGCACAAACCATTATGTATTATCAAGCGAATTGCTCGAACCTTAGTCAAACCTCAGCAGTAGCATCAGGAAACTTTTTTAGAATAAAGGCATTAGAAGACTTACATATCACAAACCTTTTCGGAACTCAGGAGCAGGGAAGCTTAATGTTTTTACCATACCTCAAATATTTACCATCACACAACTCTTCCTCTGCAAATGAAACCTTGACTGCAGCCATAACAGCTCAAAATCCAGAAAAAGGACTTGATAAACTCCTTGTAAGCAAACATGATAATTGCAGTCCAAATACACCAAAGTTACTTGAGTTGGCTAAAATCCTGTCATTCCATCAAAGACTTAGAACTGCTAGAATTGGCAATCTCATGCAGAATACTACATCACGCAGAGAAAACAATGACAAACACTATGCCATTACCATTACTCCAAGAAACAACTTTGACAAAAGAAAGTACAAAATTCTGAACCAATCAGTAATGATCAAAGATAAAATAGTTGGTCATAGGGTCTGTTTTGATTTTAGAAACAATAATGCACATCCCTATAACAGAAATTTTATCCTTCCTACCCAAGACCATGATATACTGATGATAAGTGCTTTTAATCATATGCCTTTGCAAGATGATGTTTCAGGTTATAGCCAAATGATTCCCTTGCAAAGTAGACAGCTCAAAGATTTTTTTTCAGTATGCTAGAAGTAGTTCCAGTTTTAGACTCAAAATTGAAAAACCACCAGATATCAAAAATATGCTCATGAAAGCCATGTTTCCAGTCCTGAATTTCTGCATTTTTACATACCTTGATGATGTAATTATTTATTTAAAAAATGACCAAGAGTATATGCATTACTTAAGGAAGATGTACAGTAAAGAAAGGAGCAGAAATCAGAGGTATAAAGAGGTACAAAGGGAAGATACGGGTTCATTCATAGATTCTTGCATGAATCCCTATGTCATGCTGGAAAGAGATAATTTTCAAAATTTCTCTTTTCAGGAGTTGACTGGACCAAGAATGTTAGGAGATCCTTACGAGGATAAGATGCTTAAGTTTCGCCATTTCCAAGATTTATAAGTTTAAGGCATTTTCAATCATTGTATATACCATTGTTTGAAAAATAGATAAAACAGAAAAGTCAAAAACAATAGAAGAACAGAAAAGAGGGCAGTTGAAAAATAGAAAAAGGCCCCATGTTCCAAAAAATAGTCATTCGGAAAGCGCGCAAGTCTAAATGCCGCTACTAGTACTCAAATTTCTTGTTCAGTTATCTAGCCTAATCATAGCTGAACATGTTTAAATTTATTTGCTGATAAGTTAGTGAGTGAAAAATATGGTCAACATTGTGTAAGCTTGACTTATCAAAGAGAGTAGATTAGGAAAAGATACTAGTTCCACACGCCCAAAACAGAACCAAAGAGGGAAGCGGGGATGAAAAAAAAATTGTGCATCTTAGCCCCGTTTTTCCTAGTTTCCATTTTATGCAAAATAATATTTGTGTGCAGCTTGTCTTTCATGCCGAAAATACATGACAAATCAGAATGTCTAACCCTGATTTGATCATCTTTTCAATTTCATGTTTTAGATTAGAGAACAAAATCCTGTCAAACAGCTTAATCTTGACAGTTGATCTAGCATAGGTAGAGTAATAAAGGAGTTCATCAGTTTAATATAAACTCCTGGCAAATATAAGTGTAGAATTAGATAGGTTCATTTTCCAAAAAGAAAAATATATATATATATTGTCAAAAGGCTGCTAGTCCAAATGCGCCAGAAAGAAGAAAAAATGTTAGGAAAGATAGTGGGGTAAGTAGAGATATCATTGATGCTAATCATGTTGTCATTTCTCAGAAGTCGCATCAAAGAAGGGTGAAATTTTCACCAATGGATAAGGCACTGGTATTCATAAGCCAAAGATCTGAAATTTTGGACACCTCCTGAAAAGGAGCTGCCCTCCCCAAATGGAGCCACTGTTAGTCACCAGTATTTTTCACTTGTTGGTGATGACTAGTTGTAGCAGCCAAGTTTTCTAGCAGCTGATCTAAAAATTTGTCAAATTTTCCAGCTGGAAAACACCCGTAAATTTTTTTTCCCTCTTGCCTTTGAGTCTTCCCATGACGAGATGAAACCTCATTATCAACTCCTACCTAGCCTCAGCCATACTGGTCTGCCCATCAGCTCTAAAGAAACAATCCAAATCTGTCCAAAAAGTCTCCCCTAAGTTAGGAAGTGGCGCTTTAGGCATTTCTCCCTTGGCGAACTATCCAATAGCCAAAGAACCTCCATTTTCTATAGACCATTCATAACATACCTTCCCATTTTGCAAATAAAGTTGGTTACAGCCCTAGGTCGCGCCACTAATACACCCTCAAGTATCAACGATACATGGACCATAAGTCAAACTGATTCTAGGCGTTTTTACAATGTTTTAATGGATTTATCAAAGATAGAGGCATACTAGCATCCCATAAGACCATATTTGGCTCCACATGAGAAGACAGTTGCTTCTCAATGTGATCTTGAGCCTAGGAATGCAGCCAAAAAGCAGAGAGTTTTTCATTAAACTCCTGCGATCACAGTCAAAGCCTGAAAGGACAGTGAAATGAAAAATAACACTGTCAAAGGGCTGATAATATGACATGACTAAGAACCTCCTTCATTTATAAGCAGAGGGTTTTAAGACTAAAAACCTCCTTCATCTTTCAGCAGAGGGTTTGAATACTAGGAGCGCCTCCTTCATCTATAAGCAGAGGGCCAAGGAAAAGTCTGTTTTTGAGTTTTTCACTAGTTGTGAAGACAAAATTTGATGAACAATGAGGCGGAAAATTATTTTTTCTGAAGTAAAATGATGATTAAAGGCAGAGGAAAAATAGTGGGCTTTAAAAATGATTTGTATGATTTCACTATTATCTCAGTTACAATGTGGAGCCAACATGTTCATCATCATTGAAGAAAGGATTGTTAAACAGATGGCCAGAAGAGTCAAATAGTCTTAAGCTCAAACTAACATCTGCCATCATGTATAACAGAAGCCACTTTCAGTATGATTCATCAAACAATCTGCATTTGATTGAGACAGAGGTTGAAAGAACATCAGGCATCTTGTCAACACAGTCCTCCTTCATTCTTAAGCAGAGGGCCCGAGCAGTGACTGATTTCAGGGTTCAACTGATCAAGAGACAAATGGTAAAAGTAGCAGAAGACAGTTTAAAGTTTCCAAACAGAGAAATGATGTAAAAGAAAAAGAAGTAAGCAGGGATACCACTGTAATCCAAGAGGTTAAACTTGTCTCTTATCAAGGTTTCTTTCAAAAAGCAGTCTGGAGCCCAATTAACACAACTTTGTTGTTGGTTGAGAGATAGGTCATGACACAGGCCAAAGGACATGAGAAATTGTGTTTCAAAGGGCCCTGTTTTTCCTGTTCATGAAAAATTTCCTTTTAGATATACATCATAGTGGACAGAAGGCAATTTGAGCTCAGTTCCCGAAGAGGCAGTGCAATTGAACACATAGGTTCATAAATGTGCAAGAAATATCATGACATGTTTTTCAGGTCCTAGAACCCAATAAAAGCAATATATGCATGCCACTCTTACAAAGGAAGGCAGTTTCCTTATGAAAAAGGGTTAAAGGCACCTCACTGTTGCATTCCAAGTGAAAGGAGAGTTTTAAAATAAATCCCCTTTTAATGGAAAGAGGATGGGAAAGCATGAGTAAATGCAACTGATTTTTTGCACCCACAGTTAGAAGATGAGCTTAAAGGACACCTAACAGTTAAATTAGTTTCACAGTGAGAATTATCACCTTTAAAGCATCCAGAGCAGACACTATTAGTTTAAAGTTAAAAGGGGGTAAATCCACCTCCTTGCAAAATGGCAAAGGTGCTTCATAACTCATTGATGTATTGTTGAGTAAATGTTACATGTTGAAAATAACATTAAAGGGTCAGCGGTGGCAGATTTTCTCGTTTAAGTAAAGCATAGTGAAAATGCAGTATATGAGATTTGAAACTCCTAAAACAAAGCCTTTTCACCTAAAGAAAATTTCTCACTATGCTACCTTTTCAAAAATCAAACTTCACTTTTTTATCGAAGAAATGGTGCAAAGAGTCATTAAAGGTTTTTCAGAAGTTTTCAAAACCTCCACAAAGTGAACATGAAAAGGGCTCGGATTTTTTCGATTTCAAAGGGGTTAAGGACCGTTGCCAATCCATTTCACAAATTCCCAAATGCAAGAAAAACTCCTCTTACTGTCCACGAGACTGGAGAAAGATTTTTTTAGCAATCCCACAGAGTTTTTCGGGCCTGGAAACCGCACGACGCGCTTGTAGAATTGTGCGGCGCGTTCAAGCGCAAGTTTACCAAAGGAATACATTGTTTCGCGGCGCGCCTGTAGGCGTTGTTCACGTCGGCCCGACAGGTGACCCTACAGCCTTTTGCACGGCGCTCTCCTAGTATAAACGTGCCGCGCTCATTTTACACCATCTAAACACCTCCAACAAGTGGTAAAGTTGCTCCTTTCCTCCAACAAAATGACACCATCAATCTTCAAGGTATTTATGCACCTCCATGCTCTTTTCAAAAACTATTAAGTGGTGGAAAAAGGGATGAAGTTCATAGTCTAAATCACAGTGTTGAGTTTTTTTAGGAAAAAGTGTTTTGTGTTGGAAACTCAAAATTACTATGTTGTTGTTAGCCCAAGGTTTGCATAGTAAAATTGGTGCGTTTCTGTTGATATAAAAACCATATAAACTACCCTCAAGACAAGTTAAAGGGTGAAGGCATTGTTTGAAAAGAGAAACACAGGGTTTTGAACAAATGAAACAATGGCCCTATGGCCAAACAACAGTAAACATGGTGTAAAGGCTTTGGTCACTTCAAAGGTCTCCTCTATGTGGTAAACAAGGGCGAAAAAACAGTGTTGTCTCCTTTTACTCCATAAAAAAAAGCTTTAGTATGTGAAACTGTTATTACCATTAAAGGGGTTTTATCAAAATCTGTGCAAGAAAATAGTGAAAGGAGGAAGGTGTGTTGATTGTGAAGAATTCTTGTTTTTTATCTGCTACAAAGCTGCATGTTCCCACATCAAAAACACAAAAAGCTCTGTGACCTTATCCAAGCTTAGAAAATCATTTGATTGTGTATTATCTTTTATTGACTGTGTTTTTGTTCTTGAGTTTACTTTTTGAGTGGCATACAAAGGGAAAAGCATTGTTTTGGAAAGAGCAGAGAATTGTATGTTAAAAGGGCAGCTCACACAGCATTTGAAAACCATTTTTACCTTGATCAAACAGTGGTTGACAGAGAAGGCAGAGTTTTGTTTGAAGAAGACATTTCAAGAAATTTTGAGGTAGTTTGGTTTTGAAGAATCGCATCTACAACAAGATGCCTCCCAGGGAGGATAGTAGGAGTGGATTTCATAATAGGTATGAGCCTATTTCCACCAAAGAAGTGAATGCCCACCCATCAGTATTGTTCAATTTCCATGAGGTCGGGTGCTTAGATTTTTTCCAAAGGGTGGAAGAGGTGAAGATTTTTTCTCCTCTGACATACCTTTGTTCTTTGAGGTTCAGAGACAAGCATTTCCAATTGGCGGGCCTTGACTTCAAGTTATCTCCAAGATCCATCTCCAAGGCCACTAAAATCCGCTATATTGGCGAGAAATGGATTAAACAAAGCCATTTGGACTTAGATGATTACAAACCTTTTCTAAAGCCTGAACATAGATATGCTTGTCCTACTATTTTCCCTTTCTCATATCTTTTAGCTAACTTCACCCCCCTCATGAAGATTATCATGAAGTACTTTACTTGTGAGGGAAGATTCTCCCGAATTTATGCATATCACATTCGACTGCTCATGCATTTCGCAAGGACCAAGAAGCTAAATCTTCCTTTCTTCTTGCACATGAGTATTGATAAAATGGCCTCCATTTTCTAGAAGAGGCATCCCTCACAGCAAATAGCCTGTCTCTTCCATCACTCTCTCATCAAAATCATCATTCTTCATCAACTTGAAAATAGAGAGGTCTCTTGGGATGTTTTCATCACTCATCCTAATTTCTCCATTGTCCCTCCAGTCCATACATCCCCTACATCTCATACTCATCGCCCCTCTCCTTCCTCTAGCAGGCCTACTCCTAAAAAGCTCAATTTTACTGCATAACAGACAAAGGAACATGAAGAAGGAGAAGGAGGTGACCAGCAAGAGGAAAAAAGTGCTGAACAGCAGCATGACAGTGATGAGGGTGAGCAACATGATAGTGATAAGGGTGAGCAGCAAATTCATGATGAAGGTGAGCAGCCTTATGATGAAGGGAAACAGCTTGAACAGAAAACAGATGATGAGGCTGAATAGTAGCCTTATGGTGACATACAACAACATCACAGTGGTGATGAACAACAGCATAAGGAAGAGGAAGAAAGTGCTAAACAGCAGCAAGGAGAGGAAAGGGATGAACAGGGGTAGCCTAAAGAGGACACACAGCAGTCCTATGAGACAGAGCAGCAGCATGGAGATGATGAAAAATGGCATGAAAGTAATGAAAAAGGGCATGACATTGATGAAAAAGGGCATGACAGTGATGAACAAGGGCATCCTCCTCAAGAAGAACAACAGCCTCCTCAAGAAGAACAACAAACTCAAAAGGATGACAAACAAGATGACAAAGGTAAAGGGGTCATACCCTCTTCTCCTCAAAAGGCCAAGCCCCAGACAACAAAGAAGAGAATGCCTAGAGTGGTCACTCCAAATGTGACAAGGGCTCTCTGAAGTAAAGGGAAATTTCCAAAGAAGCCTATCATTGATTTGCCTAGGAGGAAGAGCACTAGGATAGCCACCCAAAGCAAAGGGAAGGGAAAGGTAGAAGAAATTCATGAACAGGAGGGTGCATTCGATATTATCCCTATCCAAAGTGATGATAGTGATAATGAGGCCCGGATTCTAGAAAACCTTTTGATCCATAGGGAAGGCCAAATTGATGCATTGAAGGATGATCTTTATAGGGCAAGAAATTTCAATCAATTTCTGGAAATCCAAAATAGCCAAATGAGTGTCCATATGGCTATTTATGAGACACGGGTGACTAAGTACAAGAAGGAGGCCTCCAAAGCCCAAGCAAGGTTGGAAGAGCTCATGGGCGAATTTGATGAAAGTGAAGGCGATGATTAGCCTAAGCGAAAGAGGCCTAAAACCATGGCGCTTAAGAGGGCCCTTGAGAAGCAAAAATAAGAGGAAAATTCCCTTCTCCAATCCACTCCTCTCATTGCATTGTTTGAATAGGAGATAGAAAACAATAAGGAGGTGTGGCTTGAGAGATTCAATGACCATTTGGAGAAGAAGTTGGAGAGAGCAAACAGGGATTTAGACCTTCAAAGGAGAATGACGAGGCATTACAAAAAGTTAAATCAGTTTTCCCGGCGCAAGTTAAAAGCTGCTCAAGACAAGCTCAAGGAGGTTAAAGGGAAGTGATCGGCATGGAAAGTGAGAAAGGACACATCAGGACTTCAGATTTTGGCCTCTTCTTCGCAGCATGTTGCTGAGAACCCTTGAGGGTCATGCTCACCAATTTTGGGCAATTTTCAACATATTTTGGTTTTTTGGCATTTTTGAGTTTTTGGCCAAAACTCATGGGCTTCGCCATTTCATTTCGGGGGATCATCAAAGGAGGAGGATGGTATCATTGGATTCCATAATTTTAGGAGCACACACTCAGTGATTTTCAGGACATTTTAATATCATTCACTCCTCCAAAATGGCGAAAAATGCCCACTTTTTCTACACTCTGCCCGCTCTATCAACAAACTTTATTTTCTGGTTTTTTACACACAGTCTTATTTTTGGAGGACTTCCAGGCATCATATTGAGAAAATTTCAGTTTCTCTAGAAAGTAGACACTCATAGATTTCCGAAGAGCTTTTATGAGCCTCATTTCGACATCGAGAAGGCTGCTAAAAGTTACCGGCAAGTCAGGGGACCTTTTGCTGATGTAAATTTTGAGTATTTTTGTAAAATTTGAACCTTTAAAAACTATTTTTTCCTCATGTGAGTTTAGCTATTTTTGCACATGAGAAGTTGTGAAAAGTCAATTTTATTCCCTCTTTTAGCATTTTTTAGATCTTTTATGAGATATTTTTTGCCTTGGGCTTTGCAAAGCCCCAAGGGCAAGTTTAGATATTTTGAATAGGCCAATGAGAGTGCAAATTGAACCAAGAGGTTTTCCTCACTTGAGCCTATATATTCCAAAGAATTTCATTGTAAACTAGGCTGAACTTGATGATAGAAGCAATATATGTTCATATAAGCTTTGGAAGAAATACTTGTCTCATGCTCTTGGATAGTCTCTTGGATGTTCTTGGATGATGAAAGAGGATTGTTGTTGGATTCCATGACTTGGTAGAATGGTATAGTGTCTCTTTATTTGTTTTGTTTTCTAGTTTTCATTCATGAATCCATGTTTCTTCTTTGCTATAGATCAGTAGAGAAAAAATTTGAGACATGCCCTTGGAGGCACCTCAAATTTCCTGTTTCTTCATAGCTTCCATGTTTTCTTCTTCCTTAGTCACATTAAAGAATTCTTGATTGCTCTTTAATAACTTAAGGATATTGTTGCTTATTTCATTCATGGTTCTATGCATGTTAAGTATGATTTACGGTACACCCTGCTTACTAATGGCTATCCATAGATCCATCCGAAATTTCTCTTTGAGTGATTAGATTTTCATTTGTTGAACCAAGGAGGTCTTGTTTCAATCTTGCCCTTTGCCTAAGACTATGCAATCTTCTTTTCAAAGTGCCCAATAACTTGAAGTACTGTGTTTAGGCATTTCGGCATAGTGATTTAAGTTATTTTTCTCTCTTAAGTGTATTTACCTAAAGTCTGATAGTCATTTCCCCAAGTCAGAGAGTATATCTCTATGCATAGCTTGAATGTTTATTTCTATGTATTGATTAGCTTATAGTTACATTTCTCATGATTAATGGTTTTCCCTACCATGTTTATGTCAGCTATTAAAACTAGTTATGCTTGAAATCCTTTGTTGTTCCCAAAACTTGATGTCCATTTTGTTCCATTTTTCCCAAAGATCCTTTCTACCTCGAATCAAATCAGCCCTTCAACAGCCTTGTATCACCGTCTGATATCTTTCTTGACCTTTTCGACCCCATAGCCCAGTTGTTCTGACATCTTTTTACGTATCTCATATCTTTGATCAGTTTCATCCCTCATAATCTAAAAAACAAAACCAAAAAACCTACTTCATAACTAGCCTAAAATCAGAACACAATAAGCAAACACACAGATATCCCTTACACAAATAGAGAGATCCCTCTCTGAGTCTAGGAAGGCTAGGTCCTTAGGCTCCAAAGATTGGTTTGATGTTGCACTGTCATATGGCTTGCCAATCAGCCAAATCACGGGACCCTAACAGATCCAACGGCTTTCACATATCCTGACTGCCACTTCGTTGTCTGCTTCGTGACAAAAAAGATCACGTCATTGCATGGCCCACTAGTTTCTCTACCCACACACATTGCCGCTATCACACACATTGCCGCTATCACACGCAACCCGCACTGTTTGATCAATACCAAGCGATCCGACGGCTTAAACTCCGTTTCGCAAAAATTTTGTGCCCAAGAGTTAAATTTTCAATTTTTTGCGAAATGGGTGGTTTTGAAGATCCACGTGTCAGCCAATGTATGAAATCACATTCCATCCGAGCAAAACCGCCTCCCCCCATCTCATTTTGTGAAAACCATCCCCGGTTTTCCGCCATACCGCTACCCCCCGCAGCATCACTTTCGCTTTTAATCCTAGCCGTCGATCTCTGAGATCGAACGGTCCGTGTTATATCACGATCTCATCCATTTTTCTCTTCATCCCTCTCCTGAAGCGTTTCATCGAGAGATCTCCACCGTAGATCGTCCTGATCTAACGGTCCATGTCTCTCGTCGTGCTCAAACCCCCATCGGACCTGGTTAGTTGCTTTGCTAGGCTTTTCCTCCCTTTTTTCCACTGCAATCACTCTCCCTCCTCACTGCTCCTCCACCCTCACAAGCCTCTGTTGCAGTCATACCCCATGCGTAGGTTTTATTTAATTTGTTTATCTTGTGTTTGCAGGTTTAATGGCGTTAGATATATAATGCCTTCCCACAGTCGCGAAGGTGAAACTTTGGTTCAGATTGATGACTCTGTAACCTATCAATACAAATGGGAAGCCATGCAGGGTGATTTCTAAGATGGATTGATGCGTCATGAACATCAATCATACTTGTAAACCCTCCAGCTCAGCAGAAACCTCGGATACCTATATAGAAGAAGCAACAAAATGTATCAGAAGGAAATTAAAGGATTAATGCATAATATTGAAGACTTAATGCTTATATCCAATGTTTAGAAGGATAAGGGACACAGATAAAGACCTGAAGATGATCATGGAGGCTTAATGAAGCTTGAAGCACAATCAGAGCTAGATCAGTGTAGCATAAAGGACAGATCAACAGAGAAGCCTCTACACACCAAATCAGAGAGGCTAGTTACTTTCCATCGACCCATACTGTCACCTGCAGTCCTATTTTCATCAACACAAGGCACAGTTAAGGTAGTCAGAAATATTTTGGATATCTACAACTTAGAAGTAAATGCCCTGTCTGCCAGAGCTTTCGAAAGTCAAACCAAAACTGCCAGAGTGCCAATACAAGAAAAAGCCCATTTAATGAAGTATGGAGCATGTCATTTCTTCTCCATCAAGCCTCCCAGAGGTTGAGAAGCACTAAATTCTTCATTAAATTGGGCCAAAAATCTCTTCAGTTACTCCACCTCCTCATTCACCTATAAGAACCCCTGTAAATTACATTGAAAATGTTGGTTGGTTGTTGGAAAATTACTAATTGTAAGATGTTTTACTGAGTTAGAGGTCTGTGAATAGTAGTTGTAAATAGGTTGGGAGATGATTTCTGGATGATATCAAGCTATTGGACAAGAATTTATGTGACTGTTTTTTCTCTACTAATATGACATAATGGCGACTCCACTGGGGAATTTGAGTGACCTTAATTGATATTATATAGTAATTTGTCCCATTGTCGTCACCAACATAATGGCGACTCCACTGGGGAATTCTGAGTGAATTACATCTTAGACACCTTTAAGAAATCAAAAGACACAACACTCTTAGATTGGTATTCAACTGCTAATGGTGGACAACAACCCTCATTAAAACGTTGGAAATCCTCCACCTGGCGACTCCACAACTCCCATAAGACCAAATGACTCCACTGGTAGAAGACCCTGAACTGGCTGAATAAGACACAGTGACCTCTTTTCTGATTTACAAAATGATTCCAAGGATTCAACGAAGATATGCCCCAATGAGTAGAGAACATATCCCTGAGTTCCCACATAAGATGCCCCAGGTGAATTGGGATGACAACCTTCCTATTTTTCAAGGTGAAATAATTGATAACCCATTATTACATCTTGTCAAATTTAATATACATATATGGAGGTTGAAATTTGAATGGCATGAAGACTACCTAATGAAAATGTTCATGTTAACATTAGAAGGAAAGGAAAGGGACTGGTATGAATGGTTAGAACCTGGTAGTGTGTTTTCTTTAAAAGATCTTGAAAATGTGTTTTTTGAGAACTATAAAAGAAACAATGCATCCTTATCCTGGGGTGAAAAATATTATGATCCTTCACAAAACATCACCTGGCACATCATAGAATATGAAGAGGATTTGGAAAATATGCATAGTGAAGATATTTTGACAGCCATTCATGAGTTCAACATTCAATTAAAGAATTACAAGAACCTAGATGAATCAGTTGAGGAAGAAATTAACCAATAAATCAAAGACATTCCTAAAGATATTCCTGTAAACCCAAATAATGATTCATCATCCCTTATAGCTAAGGCCTGAGAAGACATCCAGCCTCAAATTCAGTTTTCACAAGAGATAGAGAATGGTTGTACTTCTGCTCAAAGAAACACAAGAACACCTTCCCCTTTGACAGAAGAAGAAATTGACCAAATATTAAACAAGAAACCTGCCTCTGAAATATTTTATAAAACAAACACTCTTGCTCTATCATCCACTGAGCTTTGTTGTACAGATTTAGAAAGCTCCCTTGTAAATCAGAATGAAGAAAGATCTACTGATAATCCAGTATGTTTGATTGGTAGCATTACTTACTTTAATAATTTTCCTAATTTTGATCTATATGATGATGATTTTCTCCAAACAGAAGTTGATCTTGCAGGGCCATCATTAGTAGATTTGTGGGAGGAAGATCAGTTCCATCAACTTCAAGAAAGTAATGAGCCCATGTAGGTTATTTATGATATTGATGAGGAAAGTTATGAAAGTCTAGTAGCAGGTGAAGATTCCTCGAATCTTCACTCTGCATTATCTCAGATCAATAGTAATAGTTTCCATGCGTTTGGAAATCAGCAGCCTTTCATCTCAAAGGGTGAAGAGGAAAACAATGAAGAAATTTTTGAGCAGGTTGAAACCAAGAAGCCTTCTCTTGAGAAAGAGGAAGCAATGGAACAGACCCCTGCTCAAGAATACATTGATATTTTCACAGAGCTCAGCCCACCAAATCAGAATATCTCAGAGCTACAAGAGGACAACACTGCAGAATATGATGAGTCCTCCAGTTCAGAAAAGAATGAATATGAGGAAGAGTTTCTTTCTCAAAATAATCTTTCCCTTGATCCAGTGGAAGAGGAAGTAATCATGTTTGAAACCTACTTGTCAAATACTCACAACCAGGTATTATTTCAAGATCCTTATGCTCATTTCCTATAGACATTTAGAGAAGTATCAAAGGCCATCAAGAGTAGCTTATTGCAGACAAAAAGAAACATTTTAGAAGCTGCTGCTAAAAAACAAAGAGAGTGGGAATACCCCTGCCCGTCCAACATGCTCAAAGAGATGAGCAGAAACCAGTCATGGGATCATCTAATTGACTATATGTATTGGAAAATAGAATTTATCAACTAGACATGTGAATATTTCAAGTTAGAATAGGGTAGGTAGGAATCTCAATAAAGCTTAGCCTGTGAGAATTTAGTTAGTTGTTGATTTTACTTTGAAAAAAAAATTCAAAAAAAATACAAAAACATCAGAAAAGAAAGGTTCGGACAAGCTCAAATCTTGGATCTGTGGAGTTCTAAAAGAATGGCTCAAATCAGATCAAAACCTGAGCCAGAGAAAGTGAAAGGCTGGTTCTAACATGCTCAAAACTTGAACCAGCAAATAAAATAAGAAGAAACATCTCTAACAAGATCAAAACTAGAGCTGGAATGAAGAAAGTAAGGTGACTCTAAAAAGCTCAAAATATGAGTCACAAGAAGAAAGAAGGATGCTCTTAATTTTCAGAATTTCAAGCCTTCACAATTTTGTTTCAATTTTCTGCAAAGTTTCAGTTCATGTGCAGCTTGTCTTTATGCCATGGACCCACAGTGAATCAGATAGCCTACTCCTAGTTTGGTTGTGTTTAAAATTTCTGTTTTAGAATATAGAGAATGAAAATTTTCCAGACAGTTTAATCCTGGCAGATACTAGTTTAGGTAGAGAAGCTATGAGTCCAACTGCTTAATATGGTCTCATGGAAGAATAAGGGTAGAATTAGATTATTTTTTTCTTTCAATAAATAATGATGATGTGAAAGGCCTGCAAGTCTAAGTGCACCTTGAAGAAAAAATGTTAAGACAGTAGGATGGGTAGGTAGTTGTTTGGGAAAATTCTTTCTGCTGATATAACATCGATCATGTTTGTAGCAGTTGATCAAAGAAGAAAAAGATGGTCAAAGTCCCAGGCTCTAGCCTACATCCAAAGATTATATCTGATATTTTTGACACCTTCAAGAAGATTCCATCCCCATGTGGAGCCATTGTTAGCCACCTATAATAATTTTTCAAAGCAAACAGGTGGCTAAATATGTTTCTGAGCCTTCAAGAGAAACATTTCCTTTGTAAATCTATCATTCTTAAAGCCTCCATGTGTTTTCTATCCTTCAAAATTGTCTTCACTACTATTTCCATCAAAGAGTATTTAAAGCTCTGCTGTTTATAAAGGAAAACTACTTTTCATAGCTCCATTCCCCTCAATTTACCCCTCCGTTTACATTTTCATCATTACCTTCATATCACTCCTTTTTCCCCTTATAACTCCTTCTTTCCCTTCATCGGATCCCTAAAAGTGTCAAAATCCTCCTTAAACCTTATAAATTCCCCTTATTCGGTTTAAAAACCCTTTCTTCCCTCTACCGAAACCCCTATTTTGGTCTTAAAAATCCTTATTTTGGCCTAAAAATCAGTGTTCCACACTCTATAGGCCTTAAGCCCCAAGGGCTTAAAATCCCTTAGCCCCCTTCTACACACGACCCGCGCTATGACCAAGCGCCGAGACCTCTTCACAATCTCTATTTCCCAAACCCTCTTCATTTTATCTCCGCAGCGATCTCAACAGTCCGCTCATGCAGATCCAACGGCTTTCGCATATCCCGACCACCACCCTGTCGTCCGCTCCGCGACAAAAAATATCACGTCATCGCATGGCCCACCAGTTTCACCACCTGTGCACATTGCCGCTATCGGACACAACCCGCACCGTCCGATCAATACCAAGCGATCTGATGGCTTAAACTCTGTTTCGCAAAAATTTTGTGCCCAAGAGTTAACGTTTCAAATTTTTGAGAAATGGGCAGTTTTGAATATCCACGTGTTGGCCAATGTATGGAATCACATTCCATCCACGCAAAACTGCCTCCCCCAATTTAATTTTGCGAAAATCATCCCCAGTTTTCCGCCATACCGCTACTCCCCACAACGTCATTTTCTCTTTTAATCCCAACCGTCGATCTCTAAGATCAAACGGTACTTGTTATATCACGATCTCATGCATTTTGCTCTTCATCCCTCTCCCGAAGCATTTCATTGAGAGATCTCCACCATAGATCGTCCTAATCTAATGGTCCACGTCTCTCGTCGTGCTCAAACCCCCATCAAACCTGGTTAGTTGCTTTTCTAGGCTTTTGCTCCCTTTTTTCCGCTGCAATCACTCTCCCTCCTCACTGCTCCTCCACCCTCGCAAGCCTCTATTGCAATCATACCCCCGCCCAGGTTTTATTTAATTGGTTTATCTTGTGTTTGTAGGTTTAATGGCGTTAGATCTATAATTCCTTCCCACAGTCACGAAGGTGACACTTCGGTTCAGAGTGACGAATCTGTAACCTATCAATATAAATGGGAAGCCATGCAAAGTGAATTCTAAGATGTATTGATGCGTCATGAACAACAATCGTACCTTTAAACCCTCCAGCTCAGCAGAAACCCTATATACTTGTACAGAAGAAGCAGCAAAGTGTATCAGAAGGAAATTAAAGGATTAATGCATAATATTGAAGACTTAATGCTTATATCCAATGTTTATAAGGATAAAGGACACAGATAAAGACCCGAAGATGATCAAGGAGGTTTAATGAATCTTGAAGCACTATCAGAGCCAGATCAGTGTAGCATAAAGGACAGATCAGCAGAGAAGCCTCTGTTGAGGTATAAAAGGTGTCTTTTTAACGCCTATTTATCCTACATTAATTATCAATCTGGGAACGAATTTTTATTTCAAGAGTGTACTGTGTCTGAGGTAGCAATTTATTCAAGAGTAGTGCTCTTCAATATGTAGTACAGTGTTTTAAATACAAGAGTAAATGGATGCTTGGAAAAGAAATCTAACTACAACAACATAAACTCAAATTCTCTGTAATCCAACTATTCACTCATCAAACATCAATCGAGGATACAGTAGCAATAAATCATTCCTCTATAAATTGATGCAATTGAAATCAAAATGGAACAAGACAATCAATCTGGGAACGAGGAAGCAATAGCCAATGTTCTCTACAATTGACAGTCCTGCTTTAAAGTGATTAAAAGGAAATAGAAATTGAACTAAAGCTGTTATTGAAAGTAAACTAGAAAAACTCTTTAAAAGCAAACTCTTTGCAATTAATCAACAGAAATGAACATAAAAGTAAATGGACAACAAACTGTAATTAAATGAATTAAAAACGGATCCTATTTAATAAATCTAAACATCAAACTCTAATTAATGGAATTGAATAACCAATCCTATTGAACAACAATCTGTAATGAATATCAATCAAACGGAACAACAAGTGGAATGAAACCATAATGGAAATAGAACAGCGAAGCTCTATTAAGGCATTAACAAGATAAATTATACAGTGTTGAGATTCTTGTTAAATAATAAAAGAATAGCAACGCGATTCGTTAATATAACACACTGATATCAAAGCAATTAAACAGAAAAACCGATTAACTTGCAAATTGTAATAAAATAAAATATGAACTATCTCATAACAATAATCAAAAGGTAGAGATACAAACAGCGGATCGATCCACCAGGGTCGGGCCCTCAACCACCAGTGAAACGCCGCTGAGCTACTACAGAACTAAGAATTTAAACAGAAACACATTCTTGTCTTAATATTTTATAACAGCGTTTACAAATAGTCGATCTCTATTTAATCAATGAGATTCGATGAGGAATTGTATAATTACAACAAGAAATATCTCCATCTTTCATCCATCCTCCATCGTTCCTCAATACATAATACATGCTCTCCTTTTATAATCAGAAAGAGGAGAAATAAAATAGCAAATATGATCTCTCATAACAATATTGGATTGTTCCTAACCAATTGATCAACAAGAAAATATATTTCCATCCATCTTTCAACAAGAGAAAGTCGAATTTGGATTTGCAGCTGAGATAATTTGGAAGACGGCCGCAACAGCAAATCTGAGAAAATCGTGCTCAAAGAACCCTGTGTTTCTCTCAATACAGGCCGAATTTGGGAAAACTATTCTTGCATATAGTTAATTTGGTCCGTTCTAGACAAAACCCATGTTTCGGATTTTCCATATTCTTCTCCATTTTCCCAGAATCTCAACCGCAAAATTGTCACTTCTTATTCCAGCAAATTTCTGAGTTGGAATATTTGATGATGATTTGGAGATCAAATCTACAATCTGGAAAATATCTTAGAGACTAAAATGGTGAGTGATGTTACAAAATATATTAATAAACCATCATTGATAAAATTATGCATAATAATCATCCATTTATTAAAAATAAAGGAGAAGAAATAATATTCATCCATAAGAGCATAAATCATTATAAAATGGATTTATATAATAAATTATAATAAATGACATGATAAAGAAGAGTAAAAATAGATGAAATAAGTGTTAAAAAGTGGTCGTATTGACGGCCCAACATACCCCCAAACTGAATATCTTGCATGTCCTCATGCAAGCCAAAGACAAAACCCATGTGTTAACCAAGCAAAAATTCTTCATCCCAACGCATGAAATGGATGGAACAAATGAATTTTTTCTCAAATAATGAATATTCAATTTTAGCAATCTTGATAAAGGCATAACAAGTTTTACAGTTGACGTTCAACTATATGTATATGAAGTTGCAGAAAAATGTGACATAAGTAACATCAAACTTCATTAACCATTTTCTCAAAAATCAGATCGTTTTGATGCGCGTATCATGAGATATAAACAAAATGGTTGTAGGTTATAGTGCATAATTTTTGAAATTTTATGAACTAATTTAACGTGAAATTATCTGGGTTTGTGTATTTTAATGATACCTCTTTGTTATCTAGAAATCACAATAATTCAGTTCATAGTTTTAAAGATATATGAAAACAATTTCTGCACTATATACAAATGAAATTGTATGTTTTAAATGAGAAAGAAAGTGGAAAACATCCATCATGTGTAGCAATTCCCCCCCCCCGCCCCCCAAACCGAAGAATTAGCATGTCCTCATGCGATGCTAGAAAACAAAGAGAGGTGGTTGCTACAATTTGCTGAAATCTATGCTTGGTGTAAAAGAACATGGAATAAGGGAGGTGTTGAGAATGAATAAGAATATCAATGGATGATAAAGAATATTACTGACATGGTCATAAGAAATAAATGAAGGAAATCAACACTCCCCCAAACTGAAAGATGAGACGTGTCTAAAAAAAATGGGAAGTACTAAAGATGTAGAGTATGATGATAAATAATGCTCAATGGATTTTCATGAAATTCTCCTAAATTCATAATAAATCAGAAAATTATGCTATTTTACCTCAAGTGTTACCTCCGAAAAAATGTGGAAGGACATGTAGAGACTGGCTTTTGTTGAAGCTGATGTAGGCTGAGCAGATATTGAAAGTGATGCAAAAGGTGGAAGCCATGCAAGCACATCATGTCTGAAGAATTGCACGCATTCGTGAGCCTTTGTTGTTAATTGCAATAGTGTGGTCGTGCTGCGAATATAATTTCCCCCATACTTGTTGTTCTCCTGTAAACAAATCACAATTATGTATGCAATTTTCTTGAATCCATAGTTTCATTTTAGAATGGCAACAGATAAGATGCATGCAAAAAAAATTCAAGCAGAAAAAAGTATGTAAAAATGCAGTATCAACATTGTGGCAAATCAGCGAAATAGAAGAGTAGCGTACTATACAGCAATTGTACAACATGGAAAGGCATACATACTTATGATATGATCAACAAATTATCGCATTACTGAAATCAATGCATATTTTGAAATCGTGAGTAGATATGGAAATGTTTATGTAATGATTCGAAAATAAGGGAAAATGACAGCTGATGTGAAAAAAGTACTTATGCGGTCATTATCCACATAAACCATTATGATCGATTTATAAATAAATTTCATGCATAAGAGGTTCCGAACAAAGGGTTTAGGAGCATACTCTCATTTGATATTAGATAAAGATATAAGAAAAGGGTTTATCATTACTATTGATTTGTAAAAAATATGACTCCAATACCATCAGCAGAGCTCTGTTGCCCACAGGTGTCTATAACCTTGAAAAAGTTGCTTTCTCACCCTTGGAACCATTATCCTTTATTTATGCCTAGGGAAGTGCTGTGTGATGTCATGATGGAGGCCACTGTGCTGGCTTGGGAACCAGATGAATCACAATGCCATTCACCAGGAAGGAGTGAAAGGTGGGCAGGCCAGCTCGTGATGAGACCTTCTGTTCCAAGGACTTTTTATTTTTCTGATTTGTCCATTGGATCATATCCCTGGTGTGGTGGCCATAATGGGAATGCCACTTCACTGCTCCCTTATGATCATGGTAGGCTGGCTCTTGATGAGACCCTCTATCCTCCATCTGCCATATCATAGAATTGTTAGTAACCATATAGAGATTTTTCTTTTTCTTTTTCTTTACATATAGCACTTCCTTATTTATATATAAAGGGTGGCTCAACACTCCTTAAGAGTAGGGATGGTGGAAGAAGTCTGAACATCTCAGTAGAGAAAGTATGTCCTTATTCTTATTCAATAAATAAAAATCAAAGAGAGTTGTGAAGATTTAGGAAAGAACCAACATGATAAAGATAGTCGATCATATTAGTTTTAGTGAAAATAAAGACAACAAAGTGATATAGATAGTTGTGTCCTTTCCTTTTCTTATCACTACAAAACAATTTCTTAAAAATGACAATTTCTCTTGATTTGTTGATTCTAGTAACCTCTAATTTGTGTATCATTTCATAAATTGTATGTTTGCTTTTCAAAAAGTCATGAAAAATTAAAAAAATCCTGAAAAATTTGTTCACAAACAAGAAAAATGCACTAAAAAAGTGTTGTTCCTTTGGAAAGGAACAACAAAAGTGCTCACAACAATACTGCTATTCCTTTCGAAAGGAACAGAAAAAGTGTTGTTCCTTTGAAAAGGAACAGCAAAAGTTCGCAGCAAGAAAAGTAAGAATGGTTCAAGAAATAAAATTTTATACAAAAAAACAAGCAAAGTAAAAGAAAACAAACTTTATGTACAGGTTTCAAGAAAAAGTAATTTTTATTTATTTTTACAGAATTGGTGCTGCCGAAGAATTGTCTTCTGTAACTGAAACTTGCATGGTGGGGTCCTTATTTGAAAATGGAATGGAAACTACAATTTGGAGGGATAAACACCTAAAACACAAAAACATAAAAGAAATCAGAAAAGAAACAACACTTTATTAAGTTACAACAGCTACGATGTTATTTCCTAAGGGAATATCAATCTGTTAATGGAAAAAATGATATTTTTGAAAAATGTTTTGGTAGCAGTGACATAAATCTTCAAATGGAAACCACTTCTTCATTTCTTCTTGTTATGAATCTGTTAGGTAATGAACTGGATGAAATGCCCTTGTTTCACTAAAATTTCTCTCAAGAATTGCTCGTCCATAAATTGACATTCTTTGTTCTGCTAAGACCTGCAAAAAATGAGTATCTACCTGCAATAAAACATTAAGTCATGGAGAAAGAGAGGTGCGCGGGCTCCCCTAATCCAAGAATTATGCAAAAAACTAACAAGTAGTTACTCTGTAGAACAAATCCATGGACAAAGTAAAATTAATTTATTATCTGCGGGAGAGTAGTGGCCAATCATGCTAACCATCAGTGTTTCAATCATAACTTCTTTGTTTTTCGTCCGATTTGAGTGATTCCAAAGAAAAATGAGATCTGATTCAAAGTTTTATCTCTAATAGAAATAAATTTTAAAAATTCAATGCTATGATATGTCAAATTTTCTTAGAACAACCTGCATAATAGAGTCATTTTCGATTTTCCAGCTTAGACCAACAGTTGATATTTCAAGCATAAATTTTTCGTTTGATGGCGGATTGAACCGATTAAAATTGGAGATTAAATTGGATTCATTTATTTATCTTCAATAGAAACAGGTTTTAAAGAAAAGAAGAATTGATGGGTCAAATACGTTAATGAACAGCTGAGAAAACAGAGTTTCAAGAGTGTTGATTTATGATAGGAAGTCAGTATTTTGGTCATAAATTCCTCATACGATATCAAAATTGAGTGATTCAAATTGTGTTGTAAACTAGATTCATATAGGAATCTCCCGTAGAAATAAGTTTTAAAAATATAGTCATCTAGGCCTCCAAAAACTGACTGTCCCAACTCTGTTCCTAAGCTGCCTACTAGACACCTTGTCAATGTTTTGGTTCTAACTTTTTCGTTTCAAATACAAATTCAGTGATTCAAATTGGGTTGGAAATTAGACATCAAAGGATACTTAGGATAGAATTTTTTTTTTAAAATATTCACTTTTGGTCCCCCAAAACATGACTGTCCCAACTGTGTTTTCAGAAATTTCATCAAGCCTGCAAGCCAAAAAATATGATATTCAATAAATTTTTCCATATTGATGATAAAAATTAATACAAGTGTTTGTAGAATTGTTATTTTCAATATAATTCATCTACATACACAAATAAATTAGAATATTTATTATCAATGTTGATTTCCACAGCGTGTTGCAAAAAAAAACAACTATTTTTACAAAAATAAAAAATGTGTTTGTTTTATTTCCTTATTTATTTTATTTTCTCCACTATCCTACTCTTCTTTGAGAATCGAATATGTTTATGTATAAGAGTATTTCTAGTGGAACCATTTTAGAAATAAGGCCTCTAGTATGTACATACCCAAATTTGAAAAATGCATGTTGATAAAAATTAGGGTATGAGAAGCCAACTTCCCTTGAAAAGATGGTGTCAAAAATTGTTGAAGTATAGAGTGATGTTGCAAACAAATGATAGAGTGAAACCAATCTTCAATGTATATGTTACTTTCTTGATTTCCCATAGCCATCGCATCATGAAGTTCATTTTCTTCATAACTTCTACAATTTTTGGATTTAATTCATTATGCGTCTCAGTGTAAGTTTTTTCCAATAGTGCATGTGAGATAGAATGGGTGGGAAGGGTGGGTAAATTTTGCAGTTCAACACTGTAAGCATGTTGTACTGGTTTATTATGGTGAGGGTGTGGAATGAGTTGAGCAGGAGATTGTGTAGGGAATGGAGCCTCTTGATGATGTATTTGATTGAGTTGAGTGGATGATTTTGATAGGCAAGCAAGCTGTTGTGGAAGAACTGGAAGATGTGTTTGTGCTACAAGATGAGGGAGAGTAGGCATGCAATCATAAGATGAACCATGCCAAACTTGTAGACAAGATTGGTGGTGGTTATATTGAGATTGGCATGGCTACCCTAACATATGAGTATTCCATAACGGATTATGCAAGTAAGAGAATGGAAGGGAAGTGTTTTGAACCATACCTGTTCACCTTTTTATAGCTTCCCCATCTCTTTGATATGCCACTTCCAAATTAGATAAGGAAGAACAACTATCTATGGGATGCTCCTTTCGGTAATGAGGGTAAAACATTTCATCAAATTCTTGATTTTTCCGAACCTGCAAAAATTCAATTGTGAATTTAGAGAGCTAATAAAATCATATTTAAAATTTTCAAATAAAACCTTGATTTCAGCTCTTATGTCTCTTATTCTTGTAGTAAATTTGGAAAAGAAAGAAGAAACTTCTCTAGAATTCTTACCAACCTTGGAAATTCCTCTTGAATACCTTATGCACAATTCACAAACATCATCATATGATAACTGAAAAACATCACCTTTTCCTACCAGATTTAAGAGTTCTAAAAATTCATTTTTGATTCCTTTAAGAAGAAGTGTTTTCAAGATCTCTTTTTCCAAATGCTTATGCTTTGATTTTTGAAGGTTATATTGAAATTGCTCTACATAGTCCTCCAAGCTTTCATCTTCCCCTTGTATCATACCGAAAATATCTTCATTGGATTTGCAGTAGTCTTGGTACTTCTTCAAGAATATGTTCTTCATGTCCTCCCATGTTTGGATTCAGTTCCCACCTAGGATCATGAACCATCGGAGAGCTGCTCCTTTTAGAGTAAGAGGAAACACTTTCAACCTTTTATCATTAGTACAATAATCATATCCTCTACAAAATACCTCAAACTCAAATAAGAATGTATCTGGATCTTCATTTGTCAAACCATGAAAATTTGGTAGAGACAATGGGGGAATTATGTGCATTTGTGTCACTCCTCCTAGATCTTTGATAGGGAATTCAAAAGTTGCAATGTGAGCCATTTCTTACCATAATAGAATATGTTCTTCATGTGTTTCTTTAGGGATCCTCCTTCCAATGTTCCTATCAATTGGTTAGTGAAATGGGTGGTGCTTACATCACTACTTGAGTGGAATTACAAGATTTTTTTAAAAAATTCTACCTCTAAAATTCAAAAAAAACGCAAGCATTCATTCCTACCTTAAGCTTTCACTCAATTCTGCTATGAAGCGGGTAAGCGAACAAGTGTGTTCTTTGCTCAGTGTGCAGGTTCTTACCTTCCATCTTTAATACCCAATTCTTCCCAAGCAGAAAAAAAAAAATCAAATATGCATCACTCTTCCTAAATGGCATACACTCTCCCCGGAAACAACACCAAAATGTTGAGGTATAAAAGGTGTCTTTTTAACGCCTATTTATCCTACATTAATTATCAATCTAGAAATGAATTTTTATTTCAAGAGTGTACTCTGTCTGAGGCAGCAATTTATCCAAGAGTAATGCTCTCCAATATGTAGTACAGTGTTTTAAATACAAGAGTAAATGGATTCTTGGAAAAGAAATCTAACTACAACAACATAAACTCAAATGCTCTGTAATCCAACTATTCACTCAGCAAACATTAATCGAGGATACAGTAGCAATAACTCATTCCTCTACAAATTGATACAATTGAAATCAAACTGGAACAAGACAATCAATCTGGGAACAAGGAAGCAATAACCGATGTTCTCTATAGTTGACAGTCATGCTTTAAAGCAATTAAAAGGAAATAGAAATTGAACTAAAGCTGCTATTGAAAGTAAACTAGAAAAACTCTTTAAAAGAAAACTCTTTGCAATTAATCAACAGAAATGAACAACAAAGTAAATGGACATCAAACTATAATTAAAGGAATTAAAAAACGGATCCTATTTAATAAATATGAACAACAAACTCTAATTAATGGAATCGAATAACCAATCCTATTGAACAAAAATCTGTAATGAATATCAATAAAATGGAACAGCAAGTGGAATGAAACCATAATGGAAATAGAACAACGATGCTCTATTAAGGCATTAATAAGATAAATTATACAGTGTTGAGATTCTTGTTAAATAATAAAAGAACAACAACGCGATTCGTTAATATAACACACTGATATCAAAGCAATTAAACAGGAAACCGATTAACTTGCAAACTATAATAAAAGAAAATATGAACTATCTCACAATAATAATGAAAAGGTAGAGATACAAACAGCGGGTCGATCCACCAGGGCCAGGCCCTCAACCACCGGTGAAACGCCGCTAAGCTACTGCAGAACTAAGAAGTTAAACGACAACACGTTCTTGTATTAATCATGCATAACAGCGTTTATAAACAGTCGATCTATGTTTAATCAATGAGAGTCGATGAGGAATTGTATAATTACAACAGGAAATCTCTCCATCTTTCATCCATCCTCCATCGTTCCTCAATACATAATACATGCTCTCCTTTTATAATAAAAAAGAGGAGAAATAAAATAGCAAATATGATCTCTCATAACAATACTGGATTGTTCCTAACCAATTGATCAACAAGAAAATATATTTCCATCCATCTTTCAACAAGAGCAAGTCGAATTTGGATTTGCAGTTGAGATAATTTGGAGGACGGCCGCAACAACAAATTTGAGAAAATCATGCTCAAATAACCCTGTGTTTCTCTCAGTACATGCTGAATTTGGGCAAACCATTCTTAAGAAAAGCTAATTTGGTCCATTCTAGACAAAACCCATATTCCGTATTTTCCAGATCCTTCTCCATTTACCCAAAATCGCAACCGCAAAATTGTCACTTCTTATTCCAGCGAATTTCTGAGTTGGAATATTTGATGATGATTTGGAGATCAAATCTACAATCTAGAAAATATCTTGGAGGCTAAAATGGTGAGTGGTGTTACAAAATATATTAGTAAACCATCATTGATAAAATTATGCATAATAATCATCCATTTATTAAAAATAAAGGAGAATAAATAATATTCATCCATAAGAGCATAAACCATTATAAAATGGATTTATATAATAAATTATAATAAATGACATGATAAAGAAGAGTAAAAATGGATTAAATAAGAGTTAAAAAGTGGTCGTATTTATTAGCACTCAAATCTACCTTAGGCTGAAATAAGGTAAAACTCAAGGCTACATCAAACCACGCTCAGCCTCGTAGCTAGCCCTACGAGGACAGGAGAGGGCTCTCTCCGGGTCTATCTCGGAAAAAGGTCTTCAAAGGGGCTGAGATGACTTATAATAAATAATGAATACTGATTTTAGGCTAGTAAAGAGATAAGAATGTTTGATTTTGATTTTTTGGGTTTTTGTTGGAGAAATGGGAAAAAACAATTTTGGGTCTGGGGATAAGGCCAGATCTTTGCAGAATTCGAGTTGGGGCGAGGTAGGAAGTAGTCTTGATTCTTTTGATTATGTGTATGGATGGATCAGAAAGACAAGGAGCTGAAGAGGGCAAGGGAGAACATGAATCCTCTCCAAACAGGTGAAAACATGTAAAACTAAACAAATTTAAAGGCAGAGCACTGAAACAATGGATTCAACCTCATTTACTCATTCATTTAGTTTCAGAAGCATAAGAAGGGAATGGCATACATTAAACATTAAAGAAATTACAATAAACTGAGAGAAAACACCATCAAGAACTGAAAGCCACAAGAATCCCAACAGGTGCTGCAAAACCTCTGATCTTTCCTTAGCCAAAATATGAAAAATATGTACAATAGTGTGCCAAAGTCTTCCCAAGAGTCCAACCTATCCAACCTCTGAAAATGATTGAGAAATTACATCATATAGATCATCCTAACCCCTTCCCACACCTCTAGGGGTCGAATTCCTCCTTCTAGGAGCAGTTCCAACTAATTCTAAACAAGGAGCTAGAATATAGGCAGCCAAACAACTTGCCTCTAAAAGGAAGGAAACTGATTCTTTCACTTGATTTTACTTTTTTAGGAGTGAATCATCTAGAATAGGTAAAAATGAGTCCAAGTTACATGCCAACCATAATATTACATCAAGATAACTCAAAAATTACATCCACAAGAAAAACTGGTCCAACTGGCCGAAATTCTGAGCTGGAAGGTGAAAAATTGACCAAAAATCTATATGCGTAGCGCGCTTGAGCCATATGCGTAGCGCGCCTTTCAGCCTACGTTTGGGGCACTTCCCGGAGTCCAAATTGAGCTCATGATAGCTCGTTGGAAAGACCTGGATGTTGGCTATCCAACCCAAGTGGAATTTTTTAATTTGGAGCTCATTTTACCCTCCAAAACTTCATTCTCCCAGAAGTACTTCCTGCTGGTGCAAAAGGTGGCAGAAAGGTGGTTTTCATGGTGTTTTTGGGCCTTTTGATCATCCAGAACTTAGTGAAATGCTTCAGCCATACTGGGGCATGCATAACTTACCATGAAAAATCCAAAAATATAAATTTTTCCTCCAGCAAGTGTCCCAATCATAAGCGAGCGCGTCGACGCGCTACTCGTATGGCTGAAAAATCTGTTTTGAGACCAAAATTTTTCAAAATGACAAAAATTTCTCCAAATTTGCTCAAATTTGGAGCGAAGACCCTCCATCATGTATCATGCCCAGCCAACGAAGCCTCGGCCAAAATCAGGAGTGGATCATGTGTTTCACCTCGTTTCAGTTTCCTCCTAGTGCATGTAGTTTCAGTAGTGAAAACATTGTCTCTGTTGTGATGTGTCGGTCTCTGTCATGGTGTCACAATGTGTATGAAAAGTATGCTGATATGGTTATGATGAAAACAAGAGTCTGGTATATGCTCCAATGTCAGATGTGTCACATATATGTCAAGGTGCTATAGGAAATATCACAATGGGAAAAGGACTGTCACAAGGAGTTTGAATGGAAAATAGCCACTCCTTGACTACATGGGGATTTGACACGTGAATAGGAATGAATGTAGTGTAGTGTAGGTCAATATAAATATCCCTTGCATTTTTTGACAATGTCAATGGAGGATGTGGACAAGTGAAAATGAGACTATGTCATAACATGAATGATGAGCAGTGTTAAAATGACAATGGCAATAATAATGACAGCAGTGATGTAATGGCAAAGAGAGGGCATGGAAGCAGAGACACTACTGAAAATAGATGACACAGGCATATATATCAACAGCATAAGCTTGGAAACCCCCACACAGTCACTATCATTTTCCTCAAAACCCCAAGAAGTGAATTTGGAAATAAACATAGGGTTTACATTTCTCCACATTAAACATTTGTTTCTCCACTTTCAAAACACCATAATCATGTCCAAAATTCACTGAGCAAACGTAAAGAACCTACTTGCAAGCAGTTGGAGGCAATTTGGCATGAGTCTGGACGAAGGAGCGAAATTTTTTGGCTCTGAGATTATACGCGTAGCGCGTCACCCAACGCGTAGCGCCAGTGTAATTTTACACTGAAAAATTTCGTTATACGCGTAGCGCGTCACCCAACGCGTAGCGCGCCAGCCCAACACACAATTTGGCTTCAAAACTCATTTTTTTCACTTCCTTGATGTGTCTTGGCTTTTGCTGATGTTCAAACATGGAAAAAACCAAGCAAATTTGATGTTGGAGAGAAATGGCAAAAATTTTTGTGTTCTGGCCCAATGAGTAGCGCGCACTTTTATATGCGTAGCGCGCTACATAGTGCATTTTGCAGGAGGATTTTGGAGGCCTTCCTGGTGTCCAAATTGAGCGTGTGATAGCTCGTTGGAAATATATTGGAGTATAATTTCCAACCCAAGTAGAATTTTGCAATTTGGAGTTCATTTACCCTATCAAAAATCAAATCTCCCAACACTACTTCCTGCAGGTGCATCAATTCTCCTGAGGCAACGGTATTCTTAACATTTCTCCAAAACCATTATACCTGTGTAAACATTGAAGGAGGTTTTTCTTCCTTGGCATGTTTTGTACAAAAACCTCTCTCAGTTTTCCAAAATTCATCTTTTATTGCTCTGAAAAATCATTTGAGTGAAACTTATCCCGATGTGTGAAACAAGGGATTTTGTCGAAATGAAGCGAAATGAAGGGGATAAGGGGCTTCTAAATTCTTGGGGAAATTTAAGGAAGTAGGGGGGGATGTTAGGAAGTAGGGGAAAGTGGAATCTCAGATATTGAGTGAGGGGAAGGGATCCAAAAGGGCAAAACATAGGTCTAGCCTAGAAAATTGCCAAGTTGTGGCAAGAAACTAAGGTTTGTGCAAAAATGAGGGATTTGGGGAATCTCAGTGATGGGAAGTGTTTAATAAGGTACATTAATGATAGGGGAAGGTGTATGAACATCAGGATACAAGTTTTTCTAATGATTTGACCATCCAAGAGAAATTACCTCCAAAACCCTAGGAGAGGGAAATGGACCTTACCTAGGCACAACTGAAGTATGAACAAGCTGTAAAATGACTCTTTGGAACCTGACATGATGATAAAAACCCTCTGAATGATGGTACATTCAGCTGAATGGTGACATGGACCGACATTTGGACAACTTTGAAAAGAGTGAAAACAAACCCTAGACCTAATGCCTAGTGACCAAATTTTGCTTGAAGGCTCACTGAAATGACAAAATTTGACCTTGACACTTTAAGATCACTTTGTAAGAGCATGTTTGATCACTGGAGGAAGGCTGCAAAGGCTGACACTAACATTGGCTCCAATGGGGATGGTAGCTCCTTGGAGGTGCCAAGAACGACAGATCTTTGGGAGAGCAGACCAGTGCCTTATCCATTGGGCAATGGAAACAAAAACTCAAACTGAAATGCATGATTGAAAACTGATGACTTGACGACACAAATTGACTCTCACTCAACTAAAAACTGAATCGGTACTTAAACACAACTGACAAGCTGGAAAAGATGCTCAAAGTAGAGCTTATTCAATACAACCTACTCTAACAATTTCATTCATCACCTGATCAAGTGAAATGAAACAACCAATGCAACCATGTAAGTATTGCAGCTGCTGTTTGGATTCTCCGAAAGTGCTCGTTTATGAAAAAAAAGAGAGAACTACTGAAAGGCAACTCCCATGAAAACTTGTGAACAGATCCGTTGAATACTATGGATTCTCTATTCGCCTCCAAAAACACTGCATAAGGATCTTGAAATTCATGCTGCATAAGGATCTCAAAATGCACACTAGGACTTAGCTCATCCAATGGATTACTTCTCTTCTCTTCGTACCATGAATGAAAACTTTGACCTGAGCTTTGTGATGAGCTTTGTGACGAGACTCCTGCTAAAAATGACAAAGAGACTGGCTGCCGGATCAAGTCTATATCAGCACACGTTTCAACCTTACATAAAGTCAATGGAGAAAGACTTTGACTGCAAACATCATCCAACACATCAGCAATAGGATCATCAAAAACTTGAGAAGACCGTTGCACTGTATCCCTTGAAACTGTATGACATCCTACTGGTTGTTCCTCTTTTTCTTGAGACATATTACGAAGATTCTGCCTTATAAACTGAAATGCTTCGAAACAAAAGGATATAGAATTTTCCTGCATCATCAAATCATGTATTTCATCTTCCACATCTTCATCTGTAATCTGACCTTCAATTTCATTTGGTGGCTGCAAATATGATGCTACAGGCTGCTCAAGAATTTCGTTATCTGTCTCATCCTCAACATTAACACTGAGAGATTGTTGATTTCTTATAGGCTGCTCATTTGAATATTTACTATGAAATTTTTCTCTCAAAAACTGAAATGATTCAAAACAGAATGGTACGGAGTCACCTTGTATCATTTGATCACATGTACCAGCTTCCATGTCCTCATCTGCAACTTGAAAATCAATGGCTTTCGAGGGCTGAAAATCTGAATACGAGAAATCTTGAACAAGGTTTTCATTGCGCTCAAGATGGTCTAGATCAAGACTTGCTGACATTTGATTTCTGATTGCATGGTAGTTGTCTCTGATGAACTGAAATGAATCAAAACAAAAAGGCAAAGATCCTTCACTTACTTCGAAATTTGCTGCACTTTCCTCATCATTGTCATAGCTGATATGCATCGGTTGATCACTGTACTCAAGCTGCTGAAAGTGAACTTCCTCCTCGTACAAACTAGCTGCTGATTCGTCTGCAAGATTAGCTTCTGTTTGGAGAACATAATCATCATCATACTGATCAAACTGAGGCAATTCATCGGTATAAAACACATCATCAAACATACACATCATATCAACAGCTCTCTCTTCTTCACAATGATCTATAAAACAATCAGTATGACAACTGGGATCAGAAACAAAATGTTTTGGGTCAGCCGCTTGTTCTTTAATGCCATTTTCATTTTTTGCAGTCATTTTCCGCACCATCTCTTCTACTGCGTTTACGAAAAGATCAAGCTTTTCCTCTGAAAGTGTCAGCTGCTCTGAAACATTCTTCTTTTCTTCTTCCTTCAACCTTGCCCTCCGGATCAACAAATGAGCCTCTACATTCACTGCCTTGTTCTGCATTTCGTGAAGTGTTGCAATATACTTTTCTCTCAGCTGAAACTCCATTTCTGGATCAAAGGCACCCGGGTAGTGCAAGAGAGCAGATCTAGGAGAAGGTCTTATATCAACTGGCATCGAATAATAAACTTGGTTAAATCTGGCAGAAAACTGTTGTACTGTCTCCTTTGGCAGTCTTTTCAGCTGATTATACTCTTCTATAATAAGGAAAGGATTCTGTCCAATCATCCACCTGTCAAGGAAAACTTTGACAAACTTCTGGAAATCTGAAATGCTCGCATCAGGCAGGGCTTTAAACCAACTCTTCACTTGGCCTCGCAAAGAAAGAGCAAAAAGCCTAATACTAACATCTTCATCATCAACTTCAAAAAGATCTAGAAAAGTCTCAACATTCTGCACATGTTGCTCGGCGTTGACATTGTTACATTCACCATCAAATCTTGGTAGATATAGGTCATAATTTGCAGGAAAAGCATGGAGAACAGAAGGTAAAACAAGAGGTTTGTACCGATCTGGAATTTTACAAAGTGTAGGGGTATGTACAAGAGCTGCGGGATCAGTTTTGTTTTCTTTAGGCTCATCACTCTGAAGAGAGTCATCATAATATGTGGGAAAAGTAAGGAGACCAGGATCAAAGGGAAACTCAACATTTACACTTTTTGAATGGGTCGAGTGAAGATTTTGATCACCTTTCTCATACAACAAATTCTGAAAAACTTTCAAGACAACTTCAAGACCAGCGAAGAAGTAATTTACAAGAAAGCGGATTAGATCCTGAATACCATTCCACTTTAGATACCTGAACTTTGTGTAAGATCCTTCCATTTTCTCAGAGAAAGAGTCAGTCCTCCAGTGGAGTCTCTACTTTGAATTGGAGTCACCAGGTGAATGATTTCAGCCTTCTTATGTCTGATCGTTGTCCACCATCAACCATCAGATCTGATCTTGATACATGTACTGGGGAAATTTACAAGTTAAGTGTTACGATTACAAGCTAGACCGGAGATCGACTGAAGCAACGTTTATCTACTATGCACTCGCAGAGCAAGAGCATTTCAAAAGCTACCTGGCGTGACTTCAGGCTCCGTCTGTAGCTATAAATCAAATAAAACCCACAAGAAAACCGTGTTCTTCCCCAGTATGGTCGCCACTATGTTAGCACTCAAATCTACCTTAGGCTAAAATAAGGTAAAACTCAAGGCTACATCAAACCACGCTCAGCCTCGTAGCTAGCCCTACGAGGACAGGAGAGGGCTCTCTCCGGGTATATCTCGGAAAAAGGTCTTCAAAGGGGCTGAGATGACTTATAATGAATAATGAATACTAATTTTAGGCTAGTAAAGAGATAGGAATGTTTGATTTTGATTTTTTGGGTTTTTGTTGGAGAAATGGGAAAAACCAATTTTGGGTCCGGGGATAAGGCCAGATCTTTGCAGAATTCGAGTTGGGGCGAGGTAGGCAGTAGTCTTGATGCTTTTGATTATGTGTATTGATGGATCAGAAAGACAAGGAGCTGAAGAGGGCAAGGGAGAACATGAATCCTCTCCAAACAGGCGAAAACATGTAAAACTAAACAAATTTAAAGGCAGAGCACTGAAACAATGGATTCAACCTCATTTACTCATTCATTTAGTTTCAGAAGCATAAGAAGGGAATGTCATACATTAAACATTAAATAACTTACAATAAACTGAGAGAAAACACCATCAAGAACTGAAAGCCACAAGAATCCCAACAGGTGCTGCAAAACCTCTGATCTTTCCTTAGCCAAAATATGAAAATATGTACAATAGTGTGCCAAACTTTTCCCAAGAGTCCAACCTATCCAACCTCTGAAAATGATTGATAAATTACATCATATAGACCATCCTAACCCCTTTCCATGCCTCTAGGGGTCGAATTCCTCCTTCTAGGAGCAGTTTCAACTAATTCTAAACAAGGAGCTAGAATCTAGGCAGCCAAACAACTTGCCTCTAAAAGGAAGGAAACTGATTCTTTCACTTGATTTTTACTTTTTTAGGAGTGAATCATCTAGAATAGGTAAAAGTGAGTCCAAGTTACATGCCAACCATAAAATTACATCAATATAACTCAAAAATTACATCCACAAGCAAAACTGGTCCAACTGGCCGAAATTCTGAGCTGGAAGGTGAAAAATTGACCAAAAATCTATATGCGTAGCGCGCCTGAGCCATATGCGTAGCGCGCCTTTCAGCCTGCTTTTGGGGCACTTCCTGGCATCCAAATTGAGCTCATGATAGCTCGTTGGAAATCCCTGGATGTTGGCTATCCAACCCAAGTGGAATTTCCCAATTTGGAGCTCATTTGCCCCTCCAAAACTTCATTCTCCCAGAAGTACTTCCTGCTGGTGCAAAAGGTGGCAGAAAGGTGGTTTTCATGGTGTTTTTGGCCCTTTTGATCATCCAGAACTTAGTGAAATGCTTCGGCCATACTGGAGCATGCATAAATTACCATGAAAAATCCAAAAATATAAATTTTTCCTCCAGCAAGTGTCCCAATCATAAGCGAGCGCATCGACGCGCTACTCGTATGGCTGAAAAATCTGTTTTGAGACCAAAATTTTTCAAAATGACAAAAATTTCTCCAAATTTGCTCAAATTCGGAGCGAAGACCCTCCATCATGTATCATGCCCAGCCAATGAAGCCTCGGCCAAAATCCGGAGTGGATCATGTGTTTCACCTCGTTTCAGTATCCTCCTGGTGCATGCAGTTTCAGTAGTGAAAACACTGTCTCTGTTGTGATGTGTCGGTCTCTATCATGGTGTCACAATGTGTATGAAAAGTATGTTGATATGGTTATGATGAAAAAAAGAGTCTGGTATATGCTCCAATGTCATATGTGTCACATATATGTCAAGGTGCTATAGGAAATATCACAATGGGAAAAGGACTGTCACAAGGAGTTTGAATGGAAAATAGCCACTCCTTGACTACATGGGGATTTGACACGTGAATAGGAATGAATGTAGTGTAGTGTAGGTCAATATAAATAGCCCTTGCAGTGTTTGACAATGTCAAAGGAGGATGTGGACAAGTGAAAATGAGACTATGTCAAACATGAATGATGAGCAGTGTTAAAATGACAATGGCAATAATAATGACAGCAGTGATGTAATGGCAAAGAGAGGGCGTGGAAGCAGAGACACTACTGAAAATAGATGACACAGGCATATATATCAACAGCATAAGCTTGGAAACCCCCACACAGTCACTATCATTTGCCTCAAAACATCAAGAAGTGAATTTGGAAATAAACATAGGGTTTACATTTCTCCACATTAAACATTTGTTTCTCCACTTTCAAAACACCATAATCATGTCCAAAATTCACTGAGCAAATGTAAAGAACCTACTTGCAAGCAGTTGGAGGCAATTTGGCATGAATCTGGACGAAGGAGAGAAATTTTTTGGCTCTGAGATTATACGCGTAGCGCGTCACCCAACGCGTAGCACCAGTGTAATTTTACACTGAAAAATTTCGCTATATGCGTAGCGCGTCACCCAACGTGTAGCGCGCCAGCCCAACACACAATTTGGCTTCAAAACTCATTTTTTTCACTTCCTTGATGTGTCTTGGCTTTTTCTGATGTTCAAACATGGAAAAAACCAAGCAAATTTGATGTTGGAGAGAAATGGCAAAAAATTTTGTGTTCTGGCCCAATGAGTAGCGCGCACTTTTATATGCGTAGCGCGCTACATAGTGCATTTTGCAGGAGGATTTTGGAGGCCTTCCCGGTGTCCAAATTGAGTATGTGATAGCTCTTTGGAAATATATGGGAGTCTACTTTCCAACCCAAGTGGAATTTTTCAATTTGGAGTTCATTTACCTGTCAAAAATCAAATCTTCCAACACTACTTCCTGCAGGTGCATCAATTCTCCTGAGGCAACGGTATTATTAACATTTCTCCAAAACAATTATACCTGTGTAAAAAGTGAAGGAGGTTTTTCTTCCTTGGAATGTTGTGTACAAAAACCTCTCTCAGTTTTCCAAAATTCATCTTTTATTGCTCTGAAACATCATTTGAGTGAAACTTATCCCGATGTGTGAAACAAGGGATTTTGTCGAAATGAAGCGAAATGAAGGGGATAAGGGGCTTATAAATTCTTGGGGAAATTTTGGGAAGTAGGGAGGGATGTTAGGAAGTAGGGGAAAGTGGAATATCAGAGATTGAGTGAGGGGAAGGGGTCCAAAAGGGCAAAACACAGGCCTAGCCTAGAAAATTGCCAAGTTGTGGCAAGAAACTAGGGTTTGTGCAAAAATGAGGAATTTGGGGGATCTCAGTGATGGGAAGTGTTTAATAAGGTATATTAAGGATAGGGGAAGGTGTGTGAACATCAGGATACAAATTTTTTCGATGATTTGACCATCCAAGAGAAATTACCTCCAAAACCCTAGGAGAGGGAAATGGACCTTACCTAGGCACAACTGAAGCATGAACAAGGTGTAAAATGACTCAATGGAACTTGACATGATGATGACAACCCTCTGAATGATGGCACACTCAACTGAATGGTGACATGGACCGACATTTGGACAACTTTGAAAAGAGTGAAAACAAACCCTAGACCTAATGCCTAGTGACCAAATTTTGCTTGAAGGCTCACTGAAATGACAAAATTTGACCTTGACACTTTAAGATCACTTTGTAAGAGCATGTTTGATCACTGAAGGAAAGCTGCAAAGGCTGAATCTAACAATATTCACAGCCCAATAGCCTCTACATGCCAAATCAGAGAGGCTAGTTACTTTCCATCGACCCATTCTGTCACCTGCAGTCCTATTTTCATCAACACAAGGCACAGTTAAGGAAGTCATAAATATTTTGGATATCTACAACTTAGAAGTAAATGCCCCGTCTGCCAGAGCTTCCGAAAGTCAAACAAAAACGGCCAGAGGGAAAATACAAGAAAAATTCCATTTAATGAAGTATGGAGCATGTCATTTCTTCTCCATCAAGCCTCGTAGAGGCCGAGAAGCACTAAATTATTCATTAAATTGGGCCAACAATCTCTTCAGTTACTCCACCTCCTCATTCACCTATAAGAACCCCTGTAAATTACATTGAAAATGTTGGTTGGTTGGGATTTTATTGATTGTTTTGAACTGTTATTGAGGGGAAGTAGCTGAGTAGTTTGTAATATAGTAGGCTGGGAAGAGAAGTTTGGACTGTAAAAAGCCACTGGACTCAAAGTATGTGACTGGTTTTGCACATCAATTAAACAAGCAGATTCATAGGATCATGGTCTATATTATTGGTGATGTTTTCCTTACTGTAATTGTCTCCTTTCATGTTTTTTCATACTGTCCATTATTCTCAGATAAAGAGTATCAGGTATAGATTAGGACATACTGTTGGAATTACCCTAAATATCACTGATAAGCTTTATCTTTATGTTTTCCTCTGATTGTGTATTTTAAGGATAATTTTATAGAGTATAACCAGTCAAGAAATGTTGGTGAGCCCATGTCTTGCTGTGTACAACTTGAAATATTGTTCTTGAAAGATATTTTCATTTCATGCTAAGTAAAAGATTGAACTAGGGAATTCTATGGTTAGCCCTGTCCTCTAGTTTCTTCTCCAACAGTTTGTCTTGAAAGTCTCCCTGTGAGTTGATGTCAAAAGCAGAGAATGTTAAAAGTCTTTCTCTAATCTTAGGCCTTGCTCTGTGTTTAATTTTAAATGTTTTCTACTTTCTGAAAGTGGTCATGAGGACTGCTAGATTGTTTCCCTTGAGAGTATGCTGAAATCAGGCTAAGTTAAAAGTCTTTACTTGATCTTAAGCTACCCTTTGTGTCTTTTTTGAGAGTTTCATTTGAAAGTATGTCAAAAGCAGGATAGGTTAAAATTCCTTACCTGATCTTAGGCTGCACTTTGGTTTATTTCTTTCACCTCAATTCTTAATGTTCCACCTCACCATCTATCTAAAAATATCCTCTGGTATAGATGAATTACCCTATGGAAACCCTTGGATAGTTGTTATGCGAGTAAACCCTTTTATGACTCCATAGCCCAATGGATTGGCACTTCTCTTGACCTATCTTCCCATGCTGAAACATCCTTCCATTTAGTTCCTTCTTCACTTCACATAACCTTCTGAGTTAATGATCTCCAACCAAACAAACAAACCAAACCCCTATACTTCATACCTAGCCTAATACCATAAACTGACCTTAAAGATATATCATTCTTTGCATTTATAGAGAGATCCCTCTCTAGATCCAGGAGGGCTAGATCCTAGGATCCCAAAGTGGTTTGATGTTGTCTTGTCTTTTGGTTTTTCCAATCTGGCCAAAACACAGGAACCCCAACAGGAAGATTTACAAGGAGACAAACTATTTGAAACAAATCTAGAATCCCTTCATTAATCATCAATGATCTTAGCTCATACAACTATGCTTTACATGTGCTCATCCAAGGGTGAAACCCTTGATAACTTGAATGGAGATTTATGTATACAAAAATTCTATCTTTTAGAAATATATAAACATATTAAAAAATAGTATCAAAATATAGGAATACAAAAACTGTTGAGTTGAGCTGTCACTATCTTCAAGGAAGTGGTTGATGATGTTGCCCCAAAATGTGCTACTTTGTTGGCATCCTTTTGGAGATGAAATTTACTGGATAGTTTCACATAAGTGATCCCATATTTCTTGAATTGGTATTTCTAGATTAATTAATATTCTGAAAACTTCATCCACTTCAGTATATATTTCAAAAGTAGGCTTATTAATAAAAAGATTTTTAATTTCATGTTTGATTATTAAATCAAACTCTAAAGCCTCCAGAAAATCCTTTCCTGTCATATGACCTTTAATCCCTGAAAATATGGCTTTATCAATTGAAATTGTATAAATATTCTTTAAATACTCCTCCAAAATGATTAACCTATCATTTGGTGCTACTAATCCTCACAATCCTCTTTGATTCAATAGATTAAACTTGATATGAAACCTCTGGACAACAGTGTCCAAAGTTTGGCACTTAGTTTCCAACTAATTCATTAAATTCTTATTCTGCAGAACCCTTTTTTATTTCTAAAATGGTTTTTGTTCTGTCTGTAATATAACACTTCTCTAGTTCAGCTCTACTCTTTGAATTTAACACCTTAATCGTATCTAAAGCTTCAACTGGTTTTGCTTTAAGTGCTGATTTTTCCTACTCAATGATTGTTTTTATTGGTTCTTATTGTTCAAAGATAATTTGTTTGGAGGGCCATACTTTAGTCATAGCCTGACTTATTTATGTCCAAATATTTCCCTTGGCTTGGGCTAAGGTGTCTGCCATCACTCTATACCTTCTAAACTTTCTATGTTAACCTGTGGGATTTTTGCATTTCTTCCATGTAATGAGTATCATTCTTTATTTTATGTTCTTATAAATTCCTAAATTTCTCTAGAATATTTTCATTTTCCTTATTTTTTAGAAACAAATCCTCCATAAGTTGGTTTGTTTCACCTTCTGCGGATGTAGGTTCTGCTGATATTGATGAAGAACTTGGTGTTGATCCTGCAACTGAAATTGGAATCATAGCCAACTGAGTATATTGTTCCTTCTCCTTCAGTAGACCTTCAATCTATTCCTCCGTATTCTTAATTTTAATGTTCTTCTCATTGACAAGTTTGAGCATTTCCTCTCTATTCTATTCACTTTCCTCTTTGGCGATCTTCTGTAGAAGGAAATTTGAATTTCTTCTGAAGAGCTGCAATATCTGAATTCTTCTTCTTGAGGATTTATTGTACAACTTTGACATCTTTAGGATTGTACCCAATCTTAATCACTAGATATTCTAATGACTTGAGCTCATTATCTTCTGCTAAAGATGAAATATTCTCAATATTTAATTGCGACTGTACATTTGAAAGAGTTGTTCTTAATTTGGACAATGGCATGGTAGTATTAGTCATGGTAGAGAAAAGAATTTATCCTAACTGTATTTTCCTGTCCATTTGCTCAATGGGATGAATCTGATTGGTATCAAAAGAAAATATAGTCTTCTTGTAATCAGAAGGGGATTTTGGAAAATGGACTTGGGCCTCTAAGAAAGCCATTTTCATCCTTCCCTTTTCAATTTCAAATTATTTTAACAGTCTATGTTGTGAAGTGGAGGTCTATTTCCAAAATTGAATTATACATTTTCCTTGAAAGCTTCATTCTTCTTCTTAATTTCTAAGAATTTAGAGAAAATATTTGGCTTACCCTGTTCACTTATTCTTCTTGATTGAATCATCTCCATTGGCTCTTGTGAAGCTAAAGAGGAGGATGGAGTATTAGGAAAATTTCCCTCCGATGTTGTAGAAACTTTTGCATCACCCAAATCAATAATATTTGTCTCTTTCTGAGTTTGATCAGTTGATATAGTGAAGTTTGTCTTCTGCTTCTTTTGTTGGATAATGAATTCCTTTATAATGCCTATTGAATATGATGGTCGTTCTCTAGGCCTCTTCTGTTGCTTGTCTTGAGAAATGGGATTTTGGAGAGTGGAGGTGGAAACAATTTTTTCCTCTGCTTCTTGAAATGTGTTTTCTTCCCATTGATCTTGGTTCATGAATTTTTCGATTTCTGGCCTAGGGGTGTGATTGTAAGGCATTGTCTTCAGCTCCAACCTCAAGTTATAGATGATGATGAGCGGATCATATGACCAAGTGAAACTTGGCTGAAAGTTAATCCTCTTGAGGATTTCATCTGCTTCAATTCCTTCTATCCTAGTGTTGCATATAAAAGAGTCCACCTTAGTCTTGATTTTAAACTGAGATTTCCTTTTACCTGAAACAAAATGCAGCTCATCCATGTTAATCATTTGCCTAATATATTCCAAAGAAAAAAGTCTCATTGGAACATATTTAGGAAGCTTTTAAGGTGCCAATTCACAGCCATATACCCTAATCTTTATATAATTCTGGTAAAGATATCAACCACTTGTTTTAACTTGATCACCCAGGTGAAGAATTATTTTGATTTCTGCACCAATTCTAGGCTCATTATGATTTCTTAAGAGCTCAGCAACTAGATGAATAAAAGAGTCAATAAAATATGAAAATGAATATTCTATTGAAATTTATCTAACCAATTGAGTACAATGTATGACTGATTGGTTAACACCTTAACTGTCTTGTTTGTGCAGAGTAATTGGTAGGAAATCTCCCTATTGAAAAAGAAACATAATAACCAGTACAAAGGTGTACTTGAACATGCGTTGAGTAGTTAAATTCATCATTTTTCCATGCATATTATCAGCCAAGAACTGACTGTAATTATACATGAATTATGGCTAACTGTCCTTGGAGAAAATGGAAAAGTAACCTAGAATAGATTCATCTACTGTTCCATCATTTTGGTAGCCTAACAAGCAGGAAATTAAAGAAATAATATGCCTAGTTTCTTCTGGGAAAATGGAGGATGGATAAGGAGGGTTATTTTTTGGAAGTTCAATATCATCTGGAATAAAGGTTTCAAAAATCTAATCTCTCTAGGGAAAGTTAAGTTTATGGAATAATTCCACGAGGGTGGCTTAGGAAAAGTGGATAAGGGAATCACTCTATGGGATTATCAGCATCTGGTTAATGGTATCAGTTGTAATAGAAATCAGAATGTCTCTATTCTGAGATACTACAGTTCTCTTGAGGGGATCATATCTAGCTTGACACCAGGTGACTAAATCAAGAAACTCATGGGTTTGGGGAAAGGTAAACAAGGGCAATAAGGTCTCCCAAAGCTTGACTTCATCTTGTTTGTCTAGATATTTATGTTTTAACTAGATATGTAATTCGTAGAGCTTGAATTCAGATTATGTGTCTGTAATCTTAAAAAATTGGTTAGCTAATGGGATATGGTCAACATTTATGATTCTAGACACATTTGGAACTTCCTCTGTCATTGGTTTTCATCCCTTTCCTTTTGGTGTCATTTATTTCAACAGAGGAAAAGAAATGATGCTTCTCTGCCAAACTGATATCAAAAGAAAAAGGTCTCTGCAAATACCGATAAGCCTATGAAATATTTTGTTCATAAGCGTGATAGATAACAGGGGTAACCTGAACTGTGTTTTGTTGAAAACCTACAATTTTGACAGAACAATAGAGTAAATGAAAGAGTGGTGCAAGGAATGACATATGTTTATTTATACAAGCATGGGTTACCATTATGCTCGATGACTGTTGAGGAATCGAGCTGTGGAGGATTAATGACAGAGGATATCAGTAATGGAGCGGATGTAATGGCATGGTAGAATGCAACGATAAGGGATTGGATGTAACGAAACATTTACAGGTGGTAGGATGTGATTGGGCATCAGGATATGAACGTTGGCAGGAAGGAAATTGAATGTTGGCAGGAAAGGTGATATGAACATTGGGAGGATAGACGGTTTTCAGAGGGGGTAGGTGACAGTAAGTGGTATAGAGCGGGGGAAGTGCGAAGTGATGAGGAAACGACACATTGCAAGGGGCCCACCGAAATTGAAACCGCTCTTCAGACACCCCCCTTGTTGTTAACAAGAAAAAGTGAAAGGGGGTGAGAAAAGCGTTCCCCACCATTGATATGGGTGGGGATGAGATCAACCATAGATATTTGCTCCAAAGGTAATGAAAATGACAAAAAGGTTTGTCGTGTTGCGAAAAAGGTAACATGTGATTTATTACAAAATAATTAATCACTAAAGAAGCGATAAATGATTAATAGAACATAAATTATTTCTAATCTATTTTTGGCACATTTAAACTAGCTACCAATTTATTTTGCTAAGTCTAATTTTCAACCAAGATTAAATAATTTGGTGAACTTTTATTTCTTAATCTAAATACATAGATTTAAATGGTTTGATCATGTTTAAACAATATGATTCAAACCAAATATTTTTGGGTTCTGGCATTTTAACAAGCTGCACACAAAAATATATTTTTCTTTATTTGAAACAAATCAATTTGATTTCTTTTATTGCTTCTATTTTTTCCTATAATTTTCAAATATTTTTGCCTTTATTCTTTAAGGAATATAATTATATCATTTTTTTATTTGACTATTTTCTTTTGACATTGAGTCCTAACATTTTTTGGATTTTCATCTATTCATATTCAAAACTAACATTTTCTAATTTTCCATTTTATTTTAAAATGTCTAACTTATCAAAACTATAAATGTTACAACATCAACTCCAACTTTGGACTGCTTCCTCCTATAGGATGTAGAGAACTAGCAGATCAAAGTTCCTTCTCCTCAGGCTAATGGAGTCATTGTTGAGAAAAAAAACATACTTGAAAATGAAATAAATCGGTATATATACAATGATAAATGTGTAAAACACTCTTCTACTCATTAGTACTGAATGTAGTTCTTCAAATATCTTCCATTGACTAAAATGAAGAAAATTGTCCTTCCAATTTCTGCAAGATAAAAATTTTTATTACCCTTGACTTCCACAATACTAAAAGGTCTGAACCAAAGGTTGTCAAATTTTCCATGTTTTCCTCTATGTTCCCTCCTATCATCCCATATTAACACCAAATCTCCTTCCCTGAAATCTCTTTCTCTAGCTTTTCTATCAAAGAGACTTTTCATTTTGTTCTCGTATTTCCTAAGTTTGTACTGGATTTCATCCCTATTTTTATTAAGTTCAATGAACTGATTGATCCTCCTAGAAAAATAATCAGGTTCTTCATTTACTTCTTGCAAAAAATTCAAAACAAGGAAAGCTAGATTTGTAGGAAAATTTGCTTCTATACCATAAACCAATTGAAATGGAGATTTTCATGTAGATCTTTTGGGAGATATAATGTTAGCCCAAATTGCATAAATAAGATGACTGTCCCAACTCTTTTTATGATATTCTAATGTATTCTTGATAACTTTGACCAGACTCTTGTTTGATGACTCTTCTAGTCCATTTCACTCTGGATTGTAAGGAGTATAATGATGCAACATAATTTGAGATTTTGGACAAAATTAAATCATTTTAACACTACTAAATGTTGTTGCATTATCTGTAACTATTTTCTGGGGACATCCAAACCTGGACATAATATTTTCTTCAATAAACTTGATGACTACAATGTCTGTGGAATTTCTAATTGGAATGGCCTCTACGCACTTGGTAAAGTAATTGGTTGCAGTTATTATCCATTTATGTTGTTTGATTGATGCTAGATGAATTTCCCCTCTGAAATCCAATCCCGACTGTAAGAAAGGTGTTGAAACTATGACTAGAAACAAAGGAAGTGCTACTAGTTTGTGCTTTCCAACAAACATTTGACATTTAGTACAACTCTTAACCTTTTATCCTACTTGTGCAAACATGGTGGGCCAATAGAATTCTACTCTCAATATTTTATATGCAATATCTCTCCAGGCATAGTGTCCTTCCCATATACATGCATGAAATTGTTCAATAATTCCTTTTGTTTTACTTTCTGTCAAGCAAAGCAAAAGGATATTGAGTGGATCCTTCCAGTGTAAATTTTCATTCATGATACAGTACTTTATGGCCTTTAACTTTAGTGTCTTCTACTGATTATTTTAAAATTGAGAAGGACACTCAAAGTCTATAAGAAAATGTACAATATCAAAGTACCATTTTGACAACAATAATTTCTCGTCAATATAAACAGGAACTGATTGAATTGAAGGTGAAAGTTCTTGTGCATTCTTCCCTTTTGAGTCTTGGGAAGGTTCTTGTGGATTCTACCCTTCTAAATTTATAGAAGGTTCTTGTGGATTCTCCCCTTGTGAGTTTAGAGAAGTTTCAGGTGGATTATTCTCTGCTGATATTTCAAAAATAGAATTTACCCCCAAAACCTTACAATTTGATTCAGTTAGAACTTTAGTTAAACCTTGACCTTTTACCATTTCTGTAGTTTCGATACTAGGATAAAATTCAAGTATTTGGGTAATCAATCTTCCTATCCTTCCATCAGTGTCAGGTTGATTTAAGACAGTTTTGATAGCACTATTGGGAACATAAGAAGTAATGGTTGAGTGAGGGACATAAATTTCGAAAGCCTTTAAAGCTTGGACTAAAGAATATGCATGTTTTTCAATGATGTCATACTTAATTTCTACGACCTTACTAAAAACAGAAATAGGTTGGTCATCTCCATATTCATTCTTTTGAAAAAGGACAACAACTAAAGTGGTTTTAGAGGCAAAGGAAAATATGCTAAATGGTTCAGAATAATTAGGGTTGAATAAAGTTGGGGCTTCAGAAATGCATTTTTTAATCTAGTCAAAAGTATATCTAGCTAGTACAACCCATTTAACTTCATGGTTTTTCTTCAACATAATAGTGATATCCTTAACTATTTCAGCATAGTTAGGAATGAATCTCCTTAGGAAGTTAATCTTTCCAATAAATCTTAGATCTCCTTTTTGTTCCTTGGTAGTGAAAGTGCTTTAATAGCTAAAAATATTTTGGGATCAATTACCACTCCTTCCTTAGAAATAATGTGGCCAAGAAATTTCCCTTCTCTGATGGCAAACAAAGACTTCTTGGGATTGAGTGGTATCCCAAATTTTCTACACTTGTCAAAAAATTTCAACAAGTGTTTTAAATGTTTCTGATCTAAGTTAGAAAACACAGTAAGGTCATTAAGATATATAACAACAACTTTTTTTGTCTTACCCACAAAATCTAAATCCATAGCTCTCTGAAATGTTTCTTCGCCATTAGTTAATCCAAAGGGAATCCTAGCATACATAAATGTACCCTAAGGAGTGGTGAAAGAAATATACTCTCTATCCTTTGGGCTCACCATTATCTGGTTGTATCCATAGAAACCATTTGGCATTGAAAGCTTATTTTCACCTGAAAATTTTTGAAGCAACTGATCCATCTTGGGTAATGGGTAGTTTTCCTTTAAGGATGACTTATTTAAGTTTCTGAAATCTACAAATATTCTGATTTCCCCATTCTTCTTTCTATCAGGAACTAAATTAGCTACCCAATCTGAATATATTAATGGAAATATGATTTGAGCATCAAGTAACTTCTTAAGTTCTTTCTCTATGGTAGGGAGCAGAAATGGATTGATTCTCCTTATTTTTTGCTTTAAATTTTTTGCTTCAATTTTTAAGGGAATTTTATACTCAATGAGGGTCGCATCATAGGTTTTTAATTCAGCGTTAGACCAAGAAAAAGCATCCTTGTAAGTTTTAAGAAGATTCAAATATTTAGTTTTTACTTCCTAGGGTAGAGATGTAGATATTTTAATGTTATTGATTTCTTCAGGTGTTCAAATATTAGATTCGCCAATATCTTCCTTAGGTGAATTTGATAGTGGATTCTTGGGAACATCATTTTGGTCAAATAATTTTTCGAGAGCACCTAAAACTTTGGGAATAAAGTTGTTAAAAAAATGAATGATATTTGGTCAACCATTTTTTAATTTATATCAGAAGTTTGATTTTCCTTATTGAATTCATTTATATCTAACTGATCTTCCTCAATTTGCAACACAAAGAATTCTTCAATAACCTGTAGAAAATATTTCAACTCTTCATCATCTTAAAATATTTACTGATATTTAAGATTGTCAAGAATAGATGGCCTATATTTGACTTGAATTTGATATTACAAAAGCATTTGATCTGGAAATTTGAATGAACTAGCTGAAACAGTTAGGGGGTCTGCATGAATATTCTCATTTCTAGGGATAGTTGTGATATTAAATGCATGAAATATGTTTTCCACTGAATCCCAGACCTAATTTCTGTAAGATATAAGTCTGGGATGCTTTGTTTGAAAAATATTTGTAACATGTTTGACTATGAGTTTTGAGTCACTGAACACACTAAAATTCTGCACTTTAAGACTTCTAGCTAACTCCAATCCTAGAAGAAAGGCTTCATACTCTGCTACATTATTAGTAACATCAAAATCAAGTTTACAGGATTGAGTTATATTTTCTTTTTTCCTGGTGAAATTAGAACAACACCAGCTCCGACTCCTTCATTTGAACAATATCCATCAAAATACAATTTCCAAATATCAGTCTTGACAATTTTTTGGTTTTTTACCACATCTTCAATTTTAAGTTGAGAATTCTGCAAATTATTTGAAGATAAATGAAAACAACCAAAGTCTTGGTCAAATCCATAAATAGGATGATTTCTAGCTTGATATGTTTTGCAAAAAGTATGAATGAATCTAAAATCCCTATATAACTTAAGGTTTTTACCCCCATATATAGGAATAGTGGCAAAAGACATGTCCATTTGAAGGCTTCCTCCTAGCTTGGCACAACATGACCTTGAAAAAAGAATTCCAAACTTAGGAGCGATATTAGTGACCACAATGTCTAAAACCAAATTTTTTATAGGAATTTGGGCTAAAGTTACGACTAAGTCTTTTATGAGTCCTAGACATGGTACCCTTTTGGAATCAAAGGTATATAGGTCATGTTAAGATCGAGTGATTTCCAAATTAAGTTGATCCATAATAACCTTCGACATAATATTATGGGATGCTCTAGAATCTAAAATGTAGTTATATAATAAGGAATCATGTGCTTTCAAAGTAATATAGAAAGGAGGCATTGTTTAATCAATCATGTCTGAGCTGGGACCAAAAACAACTGATGGTATTTCATCTTGTAAACTAATTACACCCCCTTTAGTATCCACACTCGAATTTTGAATCCATTTTGTAACTTGATTTTTATATCCAAGTTTTTTTGAAAGTGTTGATAAGGGAATAGGAATATTTACTCTTTCTAATTCCCTTTCAACATTGAAATTAGCTAAAATTGTTTTATCAATTGAAGTTATATCAATTGGTTGATTTAATGGTTATATTGTTGTTGTTTGGGTTTCAACAAATTTTATTTGAGGTACAATTATAACATGATATTTAGGAGGCCTTCCAAGCCCTACCCTTGGTCTTAAATCACTCCTCCTATTTAGTTCTGCAATTAAGAATTCAAAGAAGGCTTGATATTTAGACACTTTTGAATTTTCTAGATCTTCTTGAGAAGATTTTTTTTGAGGAAGAGAGACAATATCATTTTGAACAGATGAATTATTGTTGATATCTTCAGTGATCATAAGGGTATTTTCATCGGGCTATTGATCATCAATCAACAGAGGAGGTGGAATTTTCTGATCATTACTAGGCCTTTGAAGAATTTGAAGCTGAGGGGCTTTCTTAAATTGAGCTTGAATTTGAGTTTGAGGTCTCGCAATAGTTTGTTGAACTATTCTTGGTTGAGTTTAAATTTTATAAATCCTATTAGATAGGTTCCTAAGTAATGAAGTTATCTCATCTATCTTTTGATCTTTGTTTTTAGACTTGGAAGAAGAAGAACCTTCTTGGTTAGCTTTCATTTTCCTTTGTGCCTTTTTAGCTTTAGCTTTAAGTTTAGCTGAAGAAGATCTGTTAACTTGAACTTCAATGGAATTAGTTTTCATTTCTTCTAAAGTGTGGGATGTTTTTCTCTAAGCGTGACTACAAAGTCATCTTCAAAATATTTGGAAAACCTAACATTTTTTGCTACTACTGGTGATTTACAATCAGCAGGAATTTTATGATAAAGTTTATTAAATATTTTTATGAAGTCACATACTGGTTCACCATAGTTTCTTTTGAGTTCTTAAAATTTTGTCATAAAATACACATGATCATTTTTAACCCCCCATTGATTTTTGAATATGGTGGTTAATTCATCCCAACTTCGAATAGAGTGATCCCTCAATTGCCTAAACCAAATCCTAACATTTCCTTCCAAATATTTAACAAAAAATCTCATATATACATTCTAATATTTGATATTCATATTGTTAGCAAAGTCTAAGAATGTTTATACATGATCTTCAACAAATAAACCAGTTTCCCCATTAAACCTTGGAAGGTGTTTCAAGTATCCATCAAGAAATTTTTTTAGTATGTTTGGAAGTTGTAAAGTAGCATATCTTTGTTGAAAAATAGACTAAAAATCAGCCATACTTTGTCATGATGATGAAGAGGTATCAGTGGTGGTTGTGGTAGAATATGATGAGGTAGTTCTAAGAGATTATGAGGTAGAAGTTGAAGATGAAGGTGAATATGGAGGGGTAAAAAAAGGTGGTTGAAGAAATAAAGATGAAGAAAATCTTAAATATTTCAAAGGTGTTCTAATGATCAATTTTTGAACCTTTGTTTCTCCTTCGTTAGGTTCAAATAAAGGATTTTAATATAAGGAGAAAAATCTTATGGATGAGCAGAAATAGAAGAAAAATAATAATAAGTTGGAGAAATGAAATCAGTAGGCTTGAATTTAGGTAAGTGTAAATTCAAATCATGTTCTGATTTAGGAGATTTAGAAGGTACTTCAGGTATTTGATATGATTCTGTTGGTGTCCCATGTTTTTATAATTTGGAAAATCAAAAGACAAGGCAACATCAAAACCAATATTTAGAGTTACAGGATCTATTCCTCCTGTTCTCAGAGAGGGATCTCTCAAGTGTTTGTTTGCAAAGGTTTATCTTGTGTGCTTTGAGTATTGGTTTTAGACTAGTTATTAAGTGCAGGTGTTTGTTTATTTGTTTGGTTGAATTGATACAGCAGAACATGAAAGGTATAGGAAAGATATATAGAATGGAGAAACATCTGGTTCATTGGGAAATGGAGTCAAGAAGAGGTCATAACATACTCATCAATGGATATGGGATATCAGAGGGAAAATCTAACTTGGCCGCAGGATCCTTTGGTTTTGGAATGAGATGGACATCAATGATTTGGAAAGAAAAATTTGATTCTCAACGAAGGGAACTTGAAAACATAACTTGAACAATAAAGAAATATTTGATAAACAAGACTAACCATAAATTCTACAAACATTCTTTAAGCAAATAATTACTTCAAGACAACTTTCAAAATGAAAACTAAGATTTGGGGAACACCCTATTTCCTCAAATATTTTATTTCAAATGACTTAGAAAAAATAAAATATTCATTGATAATTGCATTCATAGAAGAGGGAACACCTAACACATCTATGATCGCAACTATAAAATACCTTTAAGACAACTATTTAAGCAAGGACAAAGGGCATGATCAGAATAGACCTCATTGGCTTACTATAAACAAATATACTTCAAAGGGAGACTTCACTAATAGTTTTTAAGTGGTAGCAGACAAGCAGGGAGAACCATAAATCATGCTGAAACCAACTATTCGAACTTATTAGAGAAATAAACGAGCATGAGGACTAAAGAGAAATATTTAAGCCTCTAAAATACCTCAGCAGAAGAAAACATAAAACAGTGAAGGAAAAACAGGTCTAAGGTGCTTCGAGGAGTCATTTCTTAGCCTAAAAATTTCATCCTACTGTAGTAAGAAATTATGGAACATAATGAAAACAGGGGAAAAACATTAAACAGTTTAGAATACTTCACCAACAGCCAAGCTCATGGATCCAATGATAGAGCCTTCTCAAGAACGAGCATGCAACAACATCATCAGGACTTCCAAGACTTCAATTTCTTCTTCAACTTCAACAAACTATGTATTATTTCAGAGAGTTTCAATATTACAACTAGTGATCAACCAACCCTTATCTCATCCTCTACAGAAATATTTATAGAAGAATGAGGAGGTGAGATCTGATAAAATATCTCCCAGGGTATTTAATACAGTCTTTAAGGCTTCTCGGCTTTTGAGGGGCTTGATGAAGAAGCTTACATATGTTATTCCTGTATTAATTTATTTACATTAAATATTAAGCTCAGTGGGAGCTTTTGTTGACTTTTGTGGCTCTGTGTCATGGTATAGTAACTCTGCTGATATTTTATGCATTAAGTTCTTTTAGCAAAATTAATTGTTTGGTTGCGTTGAGGAAAATATTTGATTTTGATCAATAACTTCGGCCTCTGTTTGAATGCTTTGAGGTACAGGTGGCTTTGTGGTAGCTAGGAGGAATCAATTTGTCTCAGGTGTGGCGGTGGAGGCCTTTCTGTCTAATAAAACACTTATGATTTTCTTTAACTGTGTTTTAATTTGGAGGATTAGGCTTTTGATAATCAATCTTAGCCGTAATCCCCACAAATATGTCTTCAATCTTCTGTCCTGTCATGTTTTAATATTTGACACTGATACTCTTTTTTATTCATTTTAACTCTATGTCTTGTTGATGTGCAGTGTTGCGCAGGGCTCACAAGGCATCAATTCCCATGAAGCATCGACGAGACGTGGATTTTGAGCCCTGCGAATGGTTTCTTTTTAAGAGTCAAAGGCACAGGAATCATCACTCCCGGCCTTCAACCTTTCTTTAACACAATGGATAAACCATTAACCACCTGCAAAATATAAAACTATATTATAAAATCCCGCGTTTTGAGTTTAACTGCTGCATAGGGTGTGGGGAGGAGCGTGGCCGTTGGATGGCATCATTCAACGGTGTAGATACGTAAAAGGAGATCAAAGGAGAGCAGACGAGAAAATATGTCAGATCCGTCGATCGCGCAGAGATTGACAGTCGGGAGCGATCCGGGATGAATAATAGAGAAATGGAGAAAATACAAAGGAATAAGGTAAAAAACTTAGTTCAGAGGAAAAATGGTTAAAATAGAGTTGGGAGTTCGAGATGATCATGGGTCATTGGATGAGATTGGCCCACGAGATCAACGGCTGAGGAGGCGCGCGAAAGCTCAAAAAGGAAAGAGGGAAAGTGGTTTTGGTGAAGAAAACAGTGTTTTTCGCGTGGAGGAAAGGCGGGTAGGCAGTTTTGCCTTTTGGAATGCGATATGTGTCCCCGCCCGACATGTGGTACTAAAAAACCACCTATTTCACGTGCCCTTTGAGAAATTAAACTTTGCACTGAAAGTTACACGATATGTAATGTGGGTCATCAGATCTGGGGCCTCAGGTCTGACAGAGGAGAATGAGCGCGATATGGATTAGATGCACAGGCGGTAAGAAAATAGGTGGGTTCAATCCGGGCTGCTGGATCGAAGATTTGAATAGCTGAGATTAAATCATGGGGTCCAAAGGAAATAATACAAAGCGGAGAAGGAGTTAATGAGGGCCGTTGATCTACAGAGATCAACGGTCAGGATTGGCCGAAAAACATTATGAGCAGAGGCACATGATTTTAAACCAAAATCAGGAAAAGCATCTTGGACCGTTTGATCTGGACACGTGGCCGGTCCAGATCCAATCAGAGGATCAACAATCGGCGGGGTGGAAAACTTTGTAACACGCCGAAGTGATTGAGCGTTGGTCGTTGATCTGAGGATCAGATCAACGATGGGGAGTGAATCGGAGGGTTTAGAAGCGGAGGTAAGACTTGTGATCGGAGTGAATGAGGACCAATGGATCACGGAAGGCGGGGGGAAGATCAATGGCTCTCGATTCATCGGGGGATCATCAATCGGGGGAAGAAATAAAACGCGCCCGATGAAACTTGCGATGCGATGATGCACGGGCCATTGATTGGCTTAAGATCAACGGTCGAGATTGTTTCAACTTATGCACCAGTGGAAAATCTTTAAAACATAGGAAAACCCAATTTTAAATGAAAAGCAAAGGTTTTTGTGTGTCGGGGAGGGTTTATATATACAAAATGGATAGGCGCCCAACTACAGGGCCTTGGTCTATATGGAATGATAGTAGGCCCGTGGCATATACAATAAAGGGCCAATCACAATCGGAGCTTCGAGCTTGGGCTTTTCAATCTAACCATTAAAATTTTCCGATGCGATAAGCGCCATAAGGACTTAGCGCCTAGTTCCAGCACCAAGGCGTATGGAGGGGAAGTGGTTTAGGACTTAGCCCAAGGGGCTTAAACCCATAGTCAAAAACACATATTTTTATGGATTTTTTCAAAACTTTTGATGGACTTGGGGGTTTCGGTATAGTTTAAAAATGAGTTTTAAACTATGTAAAGGTGGATTTTATGAAGGGGGAAATGAAACAAAGGGAAAATAGAGGAAGTTTATGGGAAAAGGGGGTAAAAATGGAGGTTATTTTTGAGTGGAGGAAGGGGAAAAATGATGGTTTTGCAGCAGTATTTTCTCATGAAATCAGCAGAATTTCCGAGTATAAAAAGGGAACAGCATCGAAGATTTGGACAGAGGCATGAGGCCTTCAAGAGTCTTCAAGAGATAACACTTTTTAGCAGTAAAATTTTTTCCTTGAAGACTCCAAAAATGTTTTAGCCACCATTTGATATGACAAATTTTATAGGTGGCTAACAGTGGCTCTACTTGGGGATGGTGTCTTCTTGAAGGCATCAAGAACTTCAGACTTGCATTCTCTGGGAGGCTGATCAGTGCCTAATCCATTGGGCTGCCATTTTTACTTGAATGATCTTCTTTTGGTCTGAAAATGTTAGCATCCATGGAAAACAATGGATCTTTCATCAACAAGCTTTCTACCTACCCAATCCTACTGTTCTAACATTTTTTCTACTTTACAGTGCACTTGGATTGGCAAACTCTCTTACAACATTTTATTATTTTGAAAGAAAAAAATCTAATATATTTCTACTTCTTATTTCTCCATGAACTCAGATTAAACAATTGAGTTCATATGCTTCTCTACCTAATCTACTAATCTGTTAGGATTAAACAGTCTAACAGATTTTTATTTTCTAATTTCTAAAACAGAAATTTAAAAACAGTCAAGTCAAGATTAAGCTGTTTGACTTGTTGTGATCTATAGCATAAAAACAAGCTGCACATAGATTATTATTTGCAGAAAATTAAATCAAAATGGTGAAGACTTAAGATCTGAAAGTTTTAAGCACATCCTTCTCTTTTCTTCAGCTCTGTTTTTGAGTTTGTTTGAGCTGCTTTTCCTTTCTTTTCTGGTTCAAGTTTTGTTCATATTAGAACCAATTTACTTCTATCTTTGACTCAAGATTTAAAACAGATTAGAGTAATTCTTCTTTGGAAAATTAGGTTCATATTTTGAGCATGTTTGAACCTTTAATTTCTATCCTAATCTACCTACTGATAAGCCAAGATTAAATATTTTGGCAAATCAAATTCACTAACTTATCAGCGAAAAATTTAAAACTAATTAGTCATGATTAAGCTGTATGACTAACTAGGAGTGTGTTTTTAGGAATGGCATTTGAGCTTGCACACTTTTAGATTTTGTTTCTCTTTTTGTTATGGGGCTATACCTTTCTTGTTTTACAATCTACCCTCTTTTCTCTTTACTATTGTTTTTAGATTTTTCTTTTTCTTTCAAGACAAAAAATCAACAACTAACTAAATGCTCAAAGCTGAGATTTATTGACATTCCTATCTAACCTACTCTAACTTGGAATATTTACATGTTTTAGCTAATGAACTCTCTTTTCCAGTACAACCAATCCAGTAAATGATCCCATGATTGGTCCTTCTTCATCCTCTTGGCCAGGCTGGAAAAACAAGGCCACTCCCAGTCCTTTTGTTTTTTAGCAGCAATGCTAAATAATCTTCTTGCTTTTGGTAATACACTGCTCCTAATGACCTTGATCCCTTCTTCAAATGGCTTTAAGAAGTGAGCATAGGGATCTTGAAATAATGCCTGGTGAAGAGTATTTGGAAGACATGGTTCTACCAGGATAATTTCTTCTTTCTTCACTGGATCAAGGTAAAGATTCTTTTGGGAAAGAACCTTTTCTTCATCTTCATTATTATCTGAAATAGAGGACTCATCATATATTGCAGTGTTGTCCTCTTATAGTCCTGGTATGCTCTGATTCAGTGGACTGTACTTTTTGAAGATATCATCATGTTCTTGAGCAGGGTTATCTTTTATTACCTCAATCCTCTTAGGAGAAGGCCCCTTATCTTCATCCTTCTCAAGAAATTCCTTTCCTTTTTAATCTCAACCTTACAACTAATAGATTGTTGATTCCCAATTATGTGAAAGCTATTTTTGATGGATTGGATTGGCTGATTGCTGCTCTCAAGCTAATAATAATGAAATTCATGACACCAATCAACTGTTGGTTTCCTTGCATGATTAGTTTTTGTTTGGAGTTCATCATCATCATCAGACTGATTAGAAGTTGAAAAATCATTAGTATAAACAATGTCACCAATCAAACATATTGGGTTATCAGTTTGTTTTTCTTTGAGCTTTTCTACAATTTTATTTTTTGATTCAAGACAACAAGGTTCAGTAAGTAGATGAGCAGAAGTGTTTTATTCAAATGAAGGTTTGGAGGTTGACTGTCTGTTCAATATTAGATCAATCTCTTCTTCTGTTAAGAGAGAAGGAATTTTCTTTTTGCTTAGGACAAATGTACAACGGTCTTCTTCAGCCTCTTCTAATGGATCTCCATTTGAATTTGCAGGGGAACTTTGAGGTTTCTCTTGTTTTTCCTGGTATATCTCAGTTTTGAACAACTCCTCGTGATTTTTGTGACAGTTATTTAAAATATGGGATTCGGGATTTGTTTATAATAGATTATCAGGATGCCATTCTTCTTTAATCATCTGAAATGAGTTATGACATAAAGGCAGAGACTCTTGTTGTGATGTCTCTTCTCCTATTTTAGATTTTGTGGGTTCAAAATGGCTTATGTTTTCCTCAAGGCACTGCTCACTATTAGTTTTTGCAATCTGGTCATGAAGTTCTCTTAATAGCACGGTACAAGATATAGGTAGATAATCAAGAATTTCCCGACAAACTTCTTCATTTCTTTCTTTGTAATCTTGTTCATCGCACATATCTTGTAATGTTTGGGTTTGTTCTTGATTTTAAAGGAGCATGGGCTACTCTATATCATCAATATTCAAATTAGCCCCATTCCATTCAATTCTTTTCCCAAGCATATACACCATCTTTTCCATCATGACCATCAATTTTTCTTTATTGTTTTCTCTATAGTCTTGCTCACCTTCTTCTATAAAGTCTTGATCATCATCTATATATTTCTCATTATCTAGGTATTGTAATGGTTGAGTTTGTGTTTGATCTGGGAAAAGCATAGGTTGCTCTGGATAATCAACATCTATATCATCCTCATGCTTTCCCAATATTTTATCAAGTATGTACACTATTTTCCCAATTAGGTCCAATAATGTGTTTAGTTTAGCTTCTTTGTCCATACTTGGATCCATGTTTGTAATAAGAGGTCAATGTATCTTTCTAACCAGTTCAGAGTCCTTTACCAGTGGAGTTATTAGGTCCTTTGGGATTGTGGAGTCGCCAGGTGGAAGATTTTGAAATTTGTTGTCCACCAACAGCATGATTGGGTTTGCTCAATACATTCCCAAGGGAGTCTACAAGGACCAGAAGGGTAATAGGCCTTTTGGAGGCCAGTGGAGTCACCAGGTGGAAAATTTTTTGCTTTTGTAAAGGTAAAATGTTTTATGGTTCCACCACCATGTTTATTATGAAGCCAAAATAAATATTTTGGGTTTTTCTGAGTTTCTATGGTTGTTTGAAAGACTAATGAGTTTATAAGAGCTTGCTAGGAAATTATGAACTCAGTTGTCCCACTGTGATTGCCATTATGTTGGTGTCTCGTGTTTTGATAGTCTAGCAAATCAAAAGACAAGGAAACATCAGAACCAATCTTTAGAGTTACAGGATCTAGTCCCCCTGTTCTCAGAGAGGGATCTCTCAAAAAAAAAATTGCAAAGGTTTATCTTGTGTGCTTTGAGTATTGGTTTTATACTAGTTATTAAGTGCAGGTGTTTGTTTATTTGTTTGGTTGAATTGATACAGCATAACATGAAAGGTCTAGGAAAGATATATAGAATGGAGAAACATCTGGTTCATTGGGCAATGGAGTCAAGAAGAGGTCATAACATACTCATCAATGGATATGGGATATCAGAGGGAAAATCTAACTTGGCTGCAGGATCCTTTGGTTTTGGAATGAGATGGACATCAATGATTTGGAAAGAGAAATTTGATTCTCAACGAAGGGAACTTGAAAACATAACTTGAACAATAAAGAAATATTCGATAGACAGGGCTAACCATAATTCTACAAACATTCTTTAAGAAAATAATGTCTTCAAGAAAAATTTCAAAATGAAATCTAAGATTCGGGGAACACCCTATTTCCTCAAATATTTTATTTCAAATGAATTAGAAAACATAAAATATTCATTGATAATTGCAGTCATAGAAGAGGGAACACCTAACACATCTATGATCACAACTATAAAAGACCTTTAAGACAACTGTTTAAGCAAGGACAAAGGGCATGATCAGAATAGACCTCCTTGGCTTACTATAAACAAAGATACTTCAAAGGGAGACTTCACTGACAACTTTTAAGTGGTAGCAGACAAGCAGGGAGAACCATAAATCATGCTGAAACCAACTATTCGAACTTATTAGAGAAATAAACGAGCATGAGGAATAAAGAGAAATATTTAATCCTCTAAAATACCTCAGCAAAAGAAAACATAAAACAGTGAAGGACAAACAGGTTTAAGGTGCTTCCAGGAGTCATTTCTTAGCCTAAAACTTTCATCCTACTGTAGTAATAAATTATGGAACATAATGAAAAAAGGGGAAAAACATTAAACATTTTAGAATAATTCACCAACAGCCAAGCTCATGGATCCAATGATAGACTCTTCTCAAGAACGAGCATGCAACAACATCATAAGGACTTCCAAGACTTCAATTTCTTCTTCAACTTCAACAAACTATGTATTATTTCATAGAGTTTCAATATTACAACTAGTGATCAACCAACCCTTATCTCATCTTCTACAGAAGTATTTATAGAAGAATGAGGAGGTGAGATCTGATAAAAGATCTCCTAGGGTATTTAATACAGTCTTTAAGGCTTCTCGGCCTTTTAGGGGCTCGATGAAGAAGCTTACATATGTTCTGCCTGTATTAATTGATTTACATTAAATATTAAGCTCGGTGGGAGCTTTTGTTGACTTTTGTGGCTCTGTGTCATGGTATATTAACTCTGCTGATATTTTATGCATTAATTTCTTTTAGCATAATTAACTCTTTGGCTGCACTGAGGCAAATATCTGATTTTGATCAATAACTTCGGCCTCTGTTTGAATGCTTTGAGGTACATGTGGCTTTGTGGTAGCTGGGAGGAATCAATTTGCCTCAGGTGTGGCAGTGGAGGCTTTTCAGTCTGACGAAACACTCATGATTTTCTTTAACTATGTTTTAATTTGGAGTATTAGGATTTTGATAATCAATCTTAGCCGTAATCCCCCACAAATCTATCTTCAATCTTCTGTCCTGCCATGTTTTAATCTTTGACATTGATACTCTTTTTGATTCATTTTAACTATGTGTCTTGTTGATGTGCAGCGTTGCGCAAGGCTCACAAGGCATCAATGCCCATGAAGCATCGACGAGACGTGGAGTTTGAGCCCTGCGAATGGTTTCTTTTTAAGAGTCAAAGGCACAGGAATCGTCACTCCCGGCCTTCAGCCTTTCTTTAACACAATGGATAAACCATTAAACACCTGCAAAATACAAAACTATATTATAAAATCCTGCGTTTTGGGTTTAACTGCTGCAAAGGGTGTGGGGAGGAGCATGGCCGTTGGATGGCATCATTCAACAATGTAGATACATAAAAGGAGGTCAAAGGAGAGTAGAGGAGAAAATCTGTCAGATCCGTCGATTGCGCAGAGATCAACGGTCGGGAGCGATCCAGGACGAATAATAGAGAAATGGAAAAAATACAAAGGAATAAGGTAAAAAACCTTAGTTCGGAGGAAAAATGGTTAAAAATAGAGTTGGGAGTTTGGGATGATCATGGGCCATCAGATGAGATTGGCCCACGAGATCAACAGCTGAGGAGGCGCGCGAAAGCTCAAAAAGGAAAGAGGGAAAGTGGTTTTGGTGAAGAAAACAGTGGTTTTCGCGTAGAGGAAAGGCGGGTAGGCAGTTTTGCCTTTTGGAACGCGATATGCATCCCCGCCCGACACGTGGCACTAGAAAACCACCTATTTCGTGTGCCCTTTGAGAAATTAAACTTCGAGCTGAAAGTTACGAGATATGTAATGTGGGCCGTCAGATCTGGGGCCTCAGGTCTGACGGAGGAGAATGAGCGCGATATGGGTTAGATGCGCGGGCGGTAAGAAAATAGGTGGGTTCAATCTGGGCCGCTGGATCGAAGATTTGAATGGCTAAGATTAAATTTGGGGGTCCAAATGAAATAATACAAAGCGAAGAAGGAGTTTATGAGGGTCATTGATCTGCAAAGATCAACAGTCAGGATTAGCTGAAAAACATTATGAGCAGAGATGCATGATTTTAAACCAAAATCGGGAAAAGCATCTCGGATCGTCTGATCTGGACACGTGGAAGGTCAAGATCCAATCGGAGGATCAGCGATCGGCGGGGCGGAAAACTTTGTAATGCGCTGAAGCGATTGAGCACTAGCCGTTGATCTGAGGATCAGATCAATAGTGGGGAGTGAATCAGAGGGTTTAGAAGCATAGGTAAGACTTGTGATCAGAGTGAATGAGGACTGATGGATCACAGAAGGCAGGGGGAAGATCAATGGTTGTCGATTGATCGGGGGATGATCAATTGGAGGAAGAAATAAAACGCGCCCGATGAAACTTGCAATGCAATGATGCGCGGGCCATTGATCGGCTTAAGATAAATGGTCGGGATTGTTTCAACTTATGCACCGGTGGAAAACCTTCAAAACATAGGAAAACCCAATTTTAAATGAAAAACAAATGTTTTTATGCGTCGTGGCGGGTTTATATATACGAAATGGATAGGCGCCCAACTACGGGGCCTTGGTCTATATGGAATGATAATAGGCCAGGGGCGTATACAATAAGGGGCCAATCGCAATCAGAGCTTCGGGCTTGGGCTTTTCAATCTAACCATTAAACTTTTCCGATGTGATAAGCACCACAAGGACTTAGCACATGGTTCCAACACCAAGGCGTATGGAGGGGAAGTGGTTTAGGACTTAGCCCAAGGGGCTTAAACCCATAGTCAAAAACACATATTTTTATGAAAATTTTCAAAACTTTTGATGGATTTGGGGGTTTTGGTATAGTTTAAAAATAAGTTTTAAACTATGTAAAGGTGGATTTTATGAAGGGGGAAATGAAACAAAGGGAAAATAGAGGAAGTTTATGGGAAAAAGGGGTAAAAATGGAAGTTATTTTTGAGTGGAGGAAGGGGGAAAATGATGATTTTGCAGCAGTATTTTCTCATGAAATCAGCAGAATTTCTGAGTATAAAAAGGAAACAGCAGTGAAGATTTGGACAGAGGCATGAGGCCTTCAAGAGTCTTCAAGAGATAACACTTTTTAGAAATAAAATTTGTTCCTTGAATACTCCAAAAATGTTTTAGCCACCATTTGATATGACAAATTTTATAGGTGGCTAACATATTCTAATGAAAGAACTAAAACAGAAGACTAGAAATCAACTCCTTTAGAGACAAGTTCATGTACCCTTGGTGGTATATCTTCTGAATTTAAAGGAATTGGTCCAGTTTAAAAGGATCAGGGACTAAAGTGTCCTCTAGTTGAGGTGGTATAGAAGAAGAAGAAGGTGTTTGAAGTCTTCTTCCTAAAGAGGATTGTCTTACCAGTCTCTCTAGTTCTGACGAAAGTAAAACAATCTCAGAATCATAATGAGACCTAGTATGTCTTGAAGGAGCCAGTTTTGGTTTCTGTGAAGTCGAAATGTGAAATATTTAACCTTACTAGTCCTTTATCCACCCTTAAAGGAATAGGTATATCATTGTCCCAGAGAAAATGGATCAATTTTCGTATCCCCAACAACAACGCTAGTTTGATGCTGTCATCTGAGATAATTATAGGTTAATTAATTGTTCCAGCACATCTAAAATATTTTTTTTTGTTTTTGGATGACCAATGTGATGAGAAAATAACAGGAAGATGTTTTAAAATTTTGATAGTATTAATTATTAAGAAAGGGTTGTTCTTTACTTCAAAACAGTTATTTGATTTTGCGTATGTGAAAGGTAGAAGATGTAAGAAATTATGATCAACTAAATATTTAGATTGAATCCTTAGTTTATCATATGAAAGAAGGCCGACAAACAATGTTTACATCTTTAAAAAATATACTTAATCTTATGAAGATGACCGACAATTAATTGATATAGAGGGATTTATACAAATAGATAGTCTAATAAATCCATCTCTAAAATAGATTATAACTTCATAGGATTTAAGATAGACTGAAATTCAGTTTTCTCTTACCTATTTATCTCCAAAAACTTAAATATATGCAGAAAATAGAATGAAATGTAAACTGGAAAGACTTACAAGGAGAACAATTGTTTGAAACAAATCCAGATTCCTTTCATTAATCATCAATGATCTTAGCTCTTACAATTATGCTTTACAGGTGCCCATCCAAGGGTGCAACCCTTCATAACTCAAATGGAGAGTTATTTATACAAAAATTTTATCTTTTAGAAATATCTAAATAGATTACAAAAATGGTATCGAAAGATAGGAATAAAAAAAATGTTGAGTCGATTTGTCACTTTCTTCAATGAAGCAGTTGGTGATGTGGCCCCAAAATGCGCTGCTTTGTTGGCAGGTTGTTGGAGATGAAATTTACTCGATAGTTTCACATAAGTGATCCCATCTTTATTGACTTGGTATTTCTAGATTAATAAATCTTATGAAAACTTCATCCACTTCAACATATCTTTCAAAATTAGGATTATTCATAAAAATATGTTTAATTTCATGTCTGATTATTAAATCAAACTCTAAAGCCTCCATAAAAGCCTTTCCTGTCATATGACTTTTAATCCTTTCAAATTTGGCTTTATCAATTGAAATTGTATAAAGCTTCTTGAAATAAACCTCTAAACTCATTAACCTATCATTTGGTGCTACTAATCCTGGAAATCCTCTTTGATTCAGTATATTAAACTTGATCTGAAACCTCTGGACAACAATGTCCAAAGTTTGGCACTTAGTTTCAAACTGAGTCGAAAAATTCTTATTCTACAGAACCTTTTTAATTTCTAAAATGGTTTTTGTTCTATCTGTAATATGAATTTTCTCTAATTCAGCTCTTCTCTTTGAATTTAACGCCTTAATAATATCTGAAGCTTCAGATGGTTTTTGTTTAAGTGATGCTTTTTCCTACTCAATGATTGTTTCGCACTTAGTTATTAGTTATTCCTGTTCAAAGATAATCTTTATGAAGGGCCATACTTCAGTCATAGTCTGACTTATTTCTATCCAAATGTTTTCCTTGGCTTGGGCCAAGGCATCTGCCATCAATAACTCACTCTATAACTTCTGAAATTTATGTGTTGACCTGTGGGATTTTTGCATTTCTTCCATGTAAAGAGTATCATTCTTTATTTTATGTGCTTCTAAATTCCTAAATTTCTCCAAAATCTTTTCATTTTCATGCTTTTTTAGAAACAAACCTCACATAAGTTGGTTTGTGTCACCTGTTTATGATGTAGACACTGCTGATGTTGACGAAGAACTTGGTGTTGATCCTGCAACTGCAATGGGTACAACTAAAATTGGAATCATAGCCAACTAAGGAGATTGTTCCTTCTCCTTGAGTAGACCTTCAATCTGTTCCTCCATTTTCTTAATTTGAATTTTCTTCTTAATGACAAGTTTGACCATTTCCTCTATGTTATGTTCACTTTCCTTTATCTCCTTGGTTTGGGGATCTTCTATAGAAGGCATTTTGAATTGCTTTTGAAGAGCTACAATGTCTGCATTCTTCTTCTTGAGGATTTCTTCTACAACTTTTCCATATTTAGGATCATATCCAATATTAATCACTAGATATTCTAATTATTTAAGCTTATTATATTTTTCCAAAGAGGAAAGCGTCTCAATATTTAATTGTGACTGTACATTTGAAAGAGTTGTTATTAATTGGGAAAATGCCATGGAAGTGTTAGTCATGGTAGAGAAAAACATTTCTCCTGACTCTCTGTGCATGTCCATTTGGTCAATGGGATGAATCTTATTGGAATCAAAATAAAATATAATCTTCTTTTAATTAGAATGCGCTTTTGGAAAAGGGACTTGGGACTGTAAGAAATACATTTGCATCCTTCCATTTTCACTGTCAAATGTTGTCAACAACCTATGTTGTGAAGTGGAGGTCTGTTTCCAAGACTAACTTATACATTTTCCTTCAAATCTTCATTCTTCTACTTAATTTCTAAGAATATAGAGAAAATATTTGGCTCAACCTATTCACTTATTCCTACTCATTGAATAATCTCCATTAGCTCTTGTGAAGTTTAAGAGGAAGATGGAGTATTAGGAAAATTTCCCTTTGATGGTGTAGAGACTTTTGCATGACCCAAATCAATAATATATGGCTCTTTTTTACTTTGATTAGTTGAGATAGTAAAGTCTGTCTTCTGCTTCTTTTGCTGGATAATGAATTCATTTGCAAATCTTGTTGAATATGACGGTTCTTCTCTAGGCCTCTTCTATTGCTTGTCTTGAGAAATGGGATTTTTGAGAGTGGAGGTGGAAAGAATTTTTTCCTCTGTTTCTTGAAGTGTGTTTTTTTCCCATTGATATTGGTTCATGAATTTTTAGATTTCTGGCCTAGGAGTTTGTATTGTAAGGTGTTGTCTTCATCTCCACCCTCAAGTTAGAGATGATGCTAAATGGATCATATGACCAAGTGAAACTTGGCTGAAATTTCATCCTCTTGAGGATTGCATCTGCTTCAATTCCTATTTTCCTGGTGTTGCATATAAAATATCCCACCTTAGTTTTGATTTTAAACTGATATTTCCTTTTACTTGAAACAAAATGCATCTCATCCATGTTAATCATTTTCCTAATATATTCCAGAGAGAAAATTATCATTGGAATGTATTTAGGAAACTTGTAAGGTGCCAATTCACAGCCATATACCCTGATCTATGTATAATTCTGGTAAAGATACTAGTCACTTGTTCTAACTTGATCACTTAGATGAAGAATTATTTTGATTTATGCATAAATTCTAGGCTCATTATGACTGCTTAAGAGTTGAGCAACTAGATGAATAAAAGAGTCAATAAAATCTGCAAATGAATATTCTATTGAAATTTATCTAACCAATTGAGTCCAATGTATGAGTGATTGGTTAACACCTTGACTTTCTTGTTTGTGAAGAGTAATCGGTAAAAAATCTCCCTGTTGAAAAAGAAACATATAAACTAGTACAAAGTTGTACTTGAAAATTCATTGAGTATTTAAATTCATCATCTTTTCATGCATATTATTAGCCAGTAACTGATTTTATTTATACATGAATGTTGGCTGACTATCCTTGGAGAAAATGGAAAAGTAACCTAGGATCGATTCATCTAATGTTCTATCATTTTGGTAGCCTAACAAGAAAGAGATTAAAGAAATAATATGCCTGGTTGCTTCTGGGAACATAGAGGATGGATAAGGAGGATTATTTTTCAGAAGTTCAGCATCATCTTGAAGAAACGTTTCAAAAATCTGAGTTTTCTAGGGAAAGGTAAGTTTATGGTATATTTCCATGAGGGCATATTAGGGAATCACTCTATGGGATTAGCAGCATTTAGTTAATGCTATCAGGAATGTCTCCATTATGAGCTACTACAGTTCTCTTGAGGGGATCATATATAGCTTGACACCAGGTGACTAAAGCAAGAAACTCATGGGTTTTGGGAAAGGTAAACAAGGGAAATAACATCTCCCAGAGCTTGACATCATCTTTTTTGTCTAGATATTTCTGTTTTAACCATAGATGTAATTCATAGAGCTCAAATTCATATTTTGTGTGTGTAATCTTAAACAATTAGTCAACTAATGGGATATCGTTAAGATCGATGGTTGTGGACACATTTGGAGCTTCTTCTGTCACTGGTTTTTGACCCTTTCATTTTGGTGCCATTTCTTTCAGCAGAGGAAAGATCGATGGTTGTGGACACATTTGGAGCTTCTTCTGTCACTGGTTTTCGACCCTTTCATTTTGGTGCCATTTCTTTCAGCAGAGGAAAATAAACAAGGCTTCTTTGTTAAACTGATATCGAAAGAAAAAGGTATCTGCAAATACCAATAAGCCTATGAAATATTTTGTTGATAAGGGTGATAGATAGTAGCAGAAACCTGAACTGTGTCTTGTTGAAAACTTGCAATTTTGACAGAACGATAGAGTAAATGAAAGAGTGGTGCAAGGAATGGCGTATGTTTATTTATACATGCAAGGGTTACCATTATGCTGGATGACAGTTAAGGAATCAAGCCATGGAGGATTAATGACGGGGGATAATGGTAATGGAGCAGATGTAATGGCATGGTAGAATGAAATGGTAAGGGATATGGCATAATAGAATGGTTACAGGTGGCAGGAGGTGATTGGGTGTCGAGATATGGACGTTGGTGGGAAGGAAATTAAACGTTGGCGAGAAAGGTGATATGAACATTGGGAGGATAGGCATTTTTTGGAGGGGGTAGGTGATGGTAAGTCATATAGAGTGGGGGGGATGCGAAGTGATGAGGAGGCGAAATGTTTCAAGGGGCCTGCCGAAAGTGAAACCGCTCTTCAAACCCCCCCCCCCCCTTGGCATTAACAAGAAACAGAGAAAGGGGGTACAAAATTCCTTCCCCGTCGTTGATCTAGGCGGGGAAGAGATCAACCATCAAGATTTTCTCCAAAGATAATGCAAACAAAAAAAAAATTTGTCGTGTTTTGAAAAAGGTAACATGTGATTTATTACAAAATAATTATACACTAAAGAAGCGATTAATGCCTAAAAAAACATAATTTATTCCTAATATATTTTTGGTGCATTTAAACTAGCTACCAAATTATTTTGCTAAGTCTAATTTTCAACCAATATTAAATAATTTGGTGAAATTTTATTTCCTAATCTAAATACATAAATTTAAATGGTTTGATCATGTTTAAACAATATAATTCAAACCAAATATTTTTGGGTTGTGGCATTTTAACAAGTTGCACACAAAAATCTCTTTTTCTTAATTTGAAACAAATCAATTTGATTTCTTTTATTGCTTCTATCTATGCCTAGCATTTTCAAATCTTTTTGCCTTTATTACTTAAAGCATCTACTCCTATCATTTTTTGATATGATTGTTTTCTTTTGACATTGAGTCCTAACTTTTTTTGGATTTTCATCAATTCATATCCAAACCTATTTTTTTTTAATTTTCCATTTTTCTTCTAAAATGTCTAACTTATCAAAACCGAAAATGTTACAACATGAACAACCACTATCCACATACCATTTGTTTTCTTGATTATGAGTTGATAAGGTGAGTCCACACTACATGCTCTTTTCAGTCTTTCGTTTATAGCTCCCCTTATCCTTTTGGATAGTTGATTGTTTAATATTTTGGGAATTAGACATGTATTCAAAACTGCATCTGCACTCAATGGATTTGTGCCCAAAATTGTTACATTTGAAGCATTCTGCTTCACTTAGCAAGGGAGATAATACATTCCAATTTTTGAGAGATGAACATGGATATTTAAAACTATTATATTATTATATCTAAGATTTTCATCTCTTTCAACTTTGATCATTCTACAATCAACAACTCTATGTCCAAATATATGACACTTATAACAATGACCATAAAAGAAATAGGAATTCCTATTTTTGGAAATATTGCAAGTTTTTTCATGAGAGTAGATTGAATGTCTGGTTGGTTGATTCATTAACCATTTATGATCTCCTGTTTTTCCTTCTGCCATTATGTTTTCATTGAATCTCTCTTGATTCTTATTTTCATAACTCGATGATTTTTCGAATCTTGCGGACCTGAAGTTCATCTTTCTCATGGAAGATTTTTTTTTCTTTGAGTATCCTAGACCTATTCTGATTCCTGAAGGCCTTTGGTTGTTAATAATCTGATCTATTTTTCTTGTGCCTTCTAAAAAATTCTCATTTATACCACTCTTGATCTTCCTTCCCCTCTAGATTCATTCTTAGAGAAAAAATGTCTTCCTCAAGACTTTGCCAGTTCTCTTCCCATTCATGGATTAGATCTTGAAGTACTTATTCCTTTCATTTTTCTTCTTCTAGTTTAACTTTTAAGGACAAAATCTCATACCTGCATGTTCTTGATATTGTTTCCTTTCTTATCATGAGCAGCCCATCTCTTAACTACTTATTCTCTTCTTCCAATTTTTCACATGCTCCTTGTTTTTCTTCTAGAAGAACAACTAGGATATCCTTGCTCTTAATATCCTCTTAAAGTTTTTCTTTTTGATAAAAAAACTCCTCATTATCTGAGTTGTGCATATCTTCTTCAACATGCTGCAGTTGTTCCTAATATAGCAACTTATTCTTCTTCCTTGCTTTCTTTAACTCATCAAGGGCACTGATGAGTTCACCTTCAAGGTCAACTATTCCTTTTTCTTCTTCTTCCTCTTCAGAGTAAAAAATACTCTATTTCTTGGAGTCCGTTCTGAAGGACATAAATAGATACTTATCTAAATCATACTTTGAAGAGTTTTCACTATCTTATTCTAGTGTTGAGCTATCTTATTTGGAGTAGAACCTAGAACCTTTTCTTTTGTTGTTTCTAAGATTTGTTCCTCGGTTTCTGATCATATTCCTTTTCAGTACTTTATTTGTAGGGGAATTTGGATGAAAAATTTCCCACTCTTCCGCAATCAAAGCATTTAAAGGGAAGATTCCCTTTATATTTTCCTGAGCCACACTTCAATTTCCTGGCCAACTGAGCCAACCCCTGATCGTATTTGCAGTTGGAGCACTCTTGATGTTTTTTGAGCTCCTTTCCCTTTTTGGACACTTTGAACGTTGATTCCTTTGATTCTGAGTTCTCTTTTCCAACTCTCATCTCATAGTCTATGAGAGTACCATGCAACTTTTCCATCTTGAGATCTTTCAAATTATCCATTTCTTCAATAGCTGAGACTTTGGCATTAAATCTGATGGGAAGACATCTTAAGAATTTTTGTACAATAATTTATTCCTTGAATTCTTCACCTAACCCTCTAATCATATTGGTTATTTCATCGGCCCTAAGGAAGTATTCTACTATACTCTCATCTTCACCCATTCTTAGGCTCTCGAACCTCATTTTGAAGGTTTGTAGTTTGTCCTGCTTGACCATTAGAGAACTTTTGAGGTCTAAAATAGGCCTCCTAAGAAAAATGTACAACCAAAATAAACTTTAGAAGAACCAATAGGATTCAAGATGATGATTTCAACCGTGGGGGATGATTCACCATTTTTGTGGTAAAAAGGTAAAAAGATTAAAAGATAATAAAAAAATAAAATTTCTTTTTCAACTTGTATTTTCAACTTATATCCCTAATTTTTTACTCAAATTTCAAGCGGAAGTACTCATTGGATGCAAAATTTAATTCCTCATCCAAGGAGTATCCATGTTGCAAACTTTTGATGGACCCCGCTACACGAAAAATGAGAAATACATGAAAACACGTGATTGCAATCACGTTTTTCATGTATTTCCCATTTTCATATAGATGGGTCCATTGAAAGTATGCAACAAGGGTATTCCTTGGATGAGGAATCAAATTATACATCCAAGGAGTGTTCCCGCTTGAAATTTGGGTAAACCCATAGGGAGATAAGTTGAAAATATGAGTTGAAAAAGTAGTTTTTTCTTCTTTCCTTGTAAAATTTGATGATGCAATCTAGTCTTATTTTATTATTTCCACTATTATTTTATAATTTCCTTAGGAGGCCCATTTTAGACCTCAAAATTCCCCTTGTAATCCCCTTCGTAACTCTAGGTAAGCTTTACCCACAACTCCTTAGCAGATTTATATTGCATAACTTTTACAAGTTCTGATTGACTAAGACCAAAGAGAATAGAATTCTTGTATTTAGCATTGTTTCCAAATAATTTCTTACCATATGTATCAGTGGGAGGAATATCAAGGATATGATAGTCTACCAGTATTGAACTCCACACATCTACACCAAGTGACATTAGGTATGCTTACATTCTTACTTTCTAGAGGGAAAAGCTTGTCCCATCAAAGATTGGTATTTTTATTGTATAAGCCTCTTGGTTCTCTTGCGTTGACATAACTCATTATAGATATACCTTCCAGTGGTTAGAATCTTCCTAAAGGAACCTTTCTCTAATACCAATTGTTGGAATAATGAATTACTGAGAAGGGGACGAATCAGTAATTCATTATGATAGAATTCATCCATAAATAAATAATCATTAAGGCATGAGAATTCATATGTTCAATAAAAATTCTCATGATCACCACACACACACATTGAAACAGGTATTTTTCACATGGAAACCGAAAGGGTAAAAACCACCAATTTGTTGTTGTTTTAAGATGTAAATTAAGCACCCACTTAATTCATTAGTTTTTTTGTGAGCACCCACTCACTGGAGGCATGGAACCCATTAGGATAGAAAGCACCAACTTTCCAAGAGGAACCAACCTCTTTGAATGCAGGCCACCACATGTTGTTGCCATTGTTCTACTATTTCATACAATTTTCAAACTGAAAACATAGGCATTTACAAATAAGAAAAATAACAATCCAATGTTTCACAGAATTGAATTATGCTCTCGGTCCTCTGTTGAATCATCGAATCCTCTTGTCTTGCACAACTGCACCTTCTATACTCTACTCAGCATAGCATGTGATCAACACTCTACTATATGGCAACTCATTCTCTGTTGCTTCTCCTTTAGCTCAGGCTTTGTTCTCTCACAACCAACACTTCCACTACTCTCACCACTTAGCCAATTCAACAATACCCCTTTTTCTCTCTCTTGATCAAAGGCTTTCGATGGTTTTTTTCCATTGATGTGTACTACACAGTCATATTTATGTCACAAGAACAAAAACCACTCAAGTGTTTTGCGTGACATGCATTTCTGCCTTTACGTCTGTTCATTGAATTCTCTCATAGAATTAATCACAAAAATGGCCTTCTGAAGTCTTCGCAGACCCATCATATACACTTCCATATTGAGCTTCTAAATTCGCAGTCTTTCTGGACACTCTTCAACGACTTCCCATGATTTTTTATTTCTCATCATAGTTGGACACTATACGAGTATCGAAACTCTGCTTCTCTCTTTATTTTAATTCAAATAAGGCATGCACAGGATGAGGATCCTAACTGGCTTTGCCCCATTTTTTTTTTTTGCAAGTCAGTGACCTTGGTGCCTTATTCCATTAGTTCATCCAACGAATCCACACTCTGTGGTAATTATTTTAAACCTCAACTACCGACCCATCCTCTCTTTTCAATTTGTTGTACTGACTTATCGGAACACGTCATATTATAAATTATCAAAGGTAGAACGTTACGATATTGCACTCTCTAATATCCTTATCTCCCTTTGCCTTTAGTTACTTTGGAATATGCTTTCTCATAGGACCGGGCCTGTGACTGATGGCTTAGCGCTTAGGTGTTAAGACCTTTCGTGCTCCTATCGAGGGAAAATCTTCCTTTGTTAACTTCTTAGCCCCCTTGGGTCTCTAAACTCTCAGGACCATGTGCCAACCCTACATCAGAAGCCCCTTTCATTCTTCGATATGTTGACCTCTAATATGACATCATCACTTCATGTGGAAACTCCTTAGTGGTGACACGTGTCACCCGGATTTAGCCCATTAGGCCACCAGATAATGTTGAATCTTCCTACCACGTGTCATGTCATACTACCACATAATGTTGATGTCAGTTGCCACTACAGCTTCTTGGAACCAATCTCATGCCACCATGTGTCCTGCTAGAAGAGAGAGAAGAGAGCCTACAAGACCTTGGTTTTGAAACATGATAATATGTTAATTTTCTTTGGCATTTATTGGTGCTTTTAACACTATTGGTCTGACTGGATATTGTAACTTATTAAAGCACTTATGTTAAGAACTTCTGATATACCAATACCCTGGACCTCTGATATTCTGATACCTGATATGCCCCCTGCTCTGATTTTTCGATGCGTTGATCTGCTCCTATATTTCGATGTGCTAATCTGCTACAATATTCTGATATGTTGATCTGCTCTAATATTTTGATACCTGATATGCCTATTGCTCAAATAACTAATCCTTATTAATGCTTCAAGTCCCTGGACTTCGGTAGACCATATATTTTGATCTAGGAATCCATTTTTGGACTTCCAGATATCGTTGGAAAGCTCTTCTAGAGAAATTTTCAATGGAAAAAGTTCGATGTAGGATTTCAGCCCATTTTCTACCTCTGAGGGTGGTTCCAAAATTTCTATCAAACTTTGCTTCTTAACCCTTCTTCTTATGGTTGGAATGTTGAGCTCCTAACCACCATAGTCATCATTTTATGGCTTCTCAATAAGTCTGCTACTCTGGTGGTTCTCTACTAGAAGCCTGAAACTTTCAATGGACCCATCCTCGATACTTAGAGATATATTTTATGGCTTTTCAATAAGCCTGCAGCTATCATAGATCAAAATTGTCCTCTGGTTGACACCAGATATCATACCGACTCTTTTTGACATCAATTCCAACACTAACATAACCACCCATTTTCGAACACGGGCCACCAGGGGGACGAATAATTCCATTATTTCGAGAGAATTTTTTTCCATAGTTGACCAAAGATAGCCATGAGAGATAGGAGGTATAGCACACAGAGAGGATATTTTCATTGTATCATCCCACAGGCCACAGGCATTACCTCTTTGTACCTGTATCCATATTTCCAAATAGAGTGTAATGTTCCCAAATCTGGAACAGCTCATGAATCATGCATGAAAAACACATTTCCAGCAACAAATGCAATAAAACAGTAAAATGGACCCTTGGATCCAATATATTAGTCAATATACATTCTAAATCCAATATTAGAGCTGAAAAAAGCAAACTAGGTGGGTTAAACAGATCTCCCACACCTAGGATTGCCAAAAAGTGCTAAAACCCTAAGACTGCAGAATGCCGGAGCAACTGCTCAAGGGACTGCGCAGTATAAGAGAGGGTTTACACATAAAATCATAGGATAACAATATATCTACTCATGTATTGATAAATAATGCTGAAGAAAAGAGATCTAGTCTCCTAATAAAAAATACAAGATAACCCGGCAAGGGTTTCTTGTCAAACACTCTGCATATAAAATGGGAGATTCAGTAATTTACTGAATAACCACTACAACACTGAAGTAAATGAGTGTATAATGCTGAAATATTTCTTATATATTGTAGATCCCTCAAGGGCTTCCTCCCATGAAAGCATGAACCTATCAATCACAAGGAAACAATGCAACGGAGCCACCAAACCATGCAATGAACACTGCCTCCAAAATAATGCATTCCCTAGAAGAAACAGCGCGGGGAATGTATGGGAAATGTGTGGTCTGATACCAGAGATCTGAAATAAGCTTCGGAGCCCTCCAAAAATATCTCTCAAGTGAAGGAAACCTTCCTTCAATGAGAAACTAGCTCAGAAGCCGAGATTCCAATCCCTGCCACTGCTACACCAGCAACACTACACAATCTCTGGAAAATTTGTGCTGATGAATATGGCTGAAGCTTGGCCTGAAAACCTGATGTGGAATTATGAATTCAAACTCTCCCAATGAGGCTCCTCAAAGGAAAGAGGTGGGATCCCCACCCGGGAACACCCAGTGCTAAACAACACTGCAGCTTTGCTAAGCAACAAAGCAACAACAATTCTTGGAAATCAAGAATAATAATCTACAACATGAAGAATAATGCTTCCTTCCTCTTCCTTATATAAGACATTATTTTTATAGCCCTTGGCCCCACTCAATTAGTTTACTTCTAACCCAAGTTACATCTCCCTCCAAAATTGCGTTATTCATCCTTGGATTCCTCCTCCACTAAAACTGTGTTGTTGACTTAGTCAAAGCAGCTTGAATTTAACCCTATTCACACATGGAGGTGTCTTATTGAGCTATAAAGTGTGTCCCCTTTCACATTTGGAGTATTTTATCCCTCCTTAGGAGTCTTGTGGGCTTTTCTTCCCATTTATTCACTGACTAGAGTTGCTGCTAACTTTAATGTTCCATTTAGCTTGGAGGCTAAAATTTTGGAACATTACAGTCCTCCCCTCCAAAAAAATTTATTGTCCTAAATCAAATGTATAAGGAGAAAAAAAATTCTCCCCTCTTCCTCATGTGGCCTCCATCAATAGCCTCCATCACTACATCAAGATAATCTGTAATTATACTGTCATCCAATGCTTCCTCCCAAGTGTGCAAAACCAGAGTGTCTGCATCAATCAAAGGTGGAAACTGTGAATGGAAACCTGATAGCTGTCTCATGGCATCCAAAAAGTAGGAGTGATGACCAAAAGGGTGAATGAGTGCCTCCCTCACCCATGCTATCATCCAAATGAAGTGAGTCACCCTCCAACATGGTAACTCATGAAAAGTCTCCTCCACCTTGTGCTCCTAAAATGTAGGTGGGATGAATAAATGTACATGATAGGAAAAAGGGCCTATCCCATGTTGTCCTCCTCTCCACTTATGATAAGTGTATAAGGCATGTTGATCTTGGGCTGCAACATGATTTCCCTCTAATGGTAAGAAGAAGATTGAGCCTCCAAGGACTCTTCCTCCAAAATCATGACACATGCCAACCCAAACCATTCCATTCAAGATGAATGGAAAATCATTACCACATGGCATCCAAATCAGAAAATGGCTGAAGGTTATGTGCAATTTTGGATGATACATATGGTCTCTCTGGTGGATACATTGCAGTTTTTTCAACTGCTGATGTATAGCATCAAGTGGCAACTTGTCCTCCCAAGAATTTGTAGCTATGAATGTTAGCTCATCTACTATGAAGTAGTAAGCTACAATATATACCAGTTGTGCACAATCAAAGCAATACAACACTTGCCCAAATTCATGTAAGTATGGGTCATCAACATCACAAGATTTGGCCCTAAAGTGACCATGAAACCCATAAATAATCTTGCTCTCATGTGGAGCAATGCATTGTTTACATATGGTGAGAAAGTACAAATACTCAATAGAGTAATCAACAAGCACATCAATGTCTTTCTTACCATGAATTATGTGGGAGCTGAAAGTGAGGCCAATGTATAAGTTCCTCCATGCGGATCCCCTCATAAAAATATGCAAGAAGAAGAAGGGATACATATACTCCTTGGAACACTCCATCAATAAGAATACACTCTTATGTGACAACACTATAGGCCTTAAGAATAAGGCTCCATGACTCCTCCCTTTGACATTCCACATGCCAAATCCATCCACCATCATGTTGCTATGTGAGAAGATCTTCTTCCGACATGGAAGTCTCTCATGATCCTCCAATACTAAAGGGTAGCCTCCTTGCACCATGAGTGTGCCTTTATTCTCTTCAAAAATATCATGAAAAGTATGGGAAGAATTTTTCCCATACTCTCCCAAATGCAACCATAGCAACAACAAATTTTGCTGCTGCCTCGTCTCTCCCTCATACAAGCCATAGAGTAAGATCATGAAGGTAAACTTGTAAGATGCCCCATACCAAAAAGTATTTTTCTACTCTATCATATGGGTGCCATGCCATCCAATTGGTTTTTCTCTCCATACAAAGCTTCCCTTGAACAAAAACACATCAGCAATACATGGAAGCAAGATACAATAAAAACAAGTTGCCAAATGACAACCGGAGAGTGAATCATGGTCCCTCTCATGGAACCAGCGCAGTGCATCCTTGGCCTGCATCAAAATAAGAAATAACAAGTGCTTTTCCAGCCACTTGTTTGTTGCCATAATCATCTCATAAGATGGAAACATGAAGTTACAATATAGTGTCATTGGTGCACACCAAGAGACATATGGCTTCCTCCATAGCTCATCAAAAATATAGCCAAGATCAATGCTACAAGTAGCTACAAGTACATCATCATACAATATGCAAGAAGAAATATTTCTTCTTGTTACATCATGCTGCTCAAATAAGGGAAATAAGTACAATACAAAACATGAAATGATACCTCCTCCATTATGTACTTGAGGTCTTGAGCTGAAATGGCTCAACTGGAAATTCTCCCTCACTCCCAATGAGTAGGAAGGTGGCTGTGAAATCCTCTCTATCACCATTCAAGTCTCCATATGATAATATATGTCATGTTGGATGCCCTCCCAAGTGAACTCCTCCATCAACTGGAAATATGCATCAAAGTGCATAGAAGAGAAGTCCTCATGTGCTGCATGTAGCAGCTTCTCCTTGAGACTAGAAGATCTAGTCAAGAACATCCTACCATAGGAATAGATGACCACATCATCCACCATGTATCTGTCATCTCCATCCGGGTCATCAAGAATCATGCATGCACCAAGATCCTTGGAGTGCTCTACTAAAAGCTGAGATCTCCAATAAGGATCAATCCTCCTAAGAGACAACGCTGGTGATCTGGCATGTGTAGCTCTCCTCATGCTGCTGCCTGCTACTTTGACATCCCCCATGCCAAAGTTTTCCTCCAAACTCTTCACCTCTCCACAATCCAAGAGTGGTGAACCCAAAGACAATATATCTCTCATCAAATGCAGATCTGGTAGCCTCCATGGTGGAATGCCTCTATGTAGTGAGACATCAATGTCAAGAGTAGATTGTACATATGATTGGCAAACCTTGCCCTTGCCCTTATAGCGCAAATCAGTCTGCCTCTTTCTTGCACTAGCTCTCTGAAATAGAGAAGGGTGTGTACCTCTCATCAAATGATGCTGCTCTTCTTCCCTTCCTCCTTCTTCCATCTGCAATGCTGCACAATCATGCTACTGCCTGATTGTGCTTGGACCTCCATGTATGAGATCTTGGGGACTTCCTTGCAAAGATGCAAGAATCCCTCCTGTTGGAGCATGTGCTCCTCCTCCCTCTGCATGAGGCACTGGATGTGCTCTATATGTGACAGCGTGGTTGCCCTCATCATCCTTAATGTGTATGGGAAACATCTCAATAGTTGGATCCTCCTATGAAAAGGAGATCCCCATGCCCTCTTGTTCAAGAATGTGAACTGGAGGTTTTGCTTCCGGAAATGTGAAATGCAAGATTTCAGCTCCTCCCATGGTTTTATAAAATGGAGTTCCCTCCATCACATGCAAGGGTTTTGTTTTCTCAAGTTTTTCCTGCTCATGTGTCTTAGAAAGTTTTTCACCAAACCTTCCCATCAAAGTTTCTATGAATTTTGCATAATATGAAGTGTTTTCATTCTTTAAAGAATAAGATTCAAAAATCCACCATGCATGAGCCTTACCTCTGAAGTGCAGCACTGCAACTCTGATGGCTTCTCCTTCGGAAATATGGTGTAGCTACAAATAGGAATTTAGCTCCTTCACCCAAGCTCCAGCTGAACATGTAGGTGATCCAGAAAAAGTAGATAGAAGAAATCTATCTGCATCCTGCTGCTGGTTCTTCTCCATCTAGATCTTGCAAAACACTTGGAAATCAGTATGATCTCTAAACCTCTCAGTTTGAGATTCATACTCCTACAAAAAATCACTAAAAGTTCTTCTCTTAGGCATTTTTCCTCCTCCCATCCATCTCAAGATAGATTTGGGCACTTGACTGCGTTGTGCATCATGGAGTGTAGCTGCATGCTCACACTCACCATGTGAAAATCTAGATTCAACCCTAGATTCAACCTCCTTTGGAGATCCCATCTCCAATCTCATCTTCTTCATCTCTCCTTGAAAGCTCTGCATAGATTTTGGAAGAAGCTTTGTAAGCTTGTCTCCCTTTCTTCCTTCACATATTGAAGCCTTCTGGCTTCTGTCCATCTCTTCTTCTTCTAATAGCTGGATCTCACAAGCTAAGCCATAGATCATGCTCTGATACCACTGTAATGTTTCCAAATCCGGAACAGCTCATGAATCATGCATGAAAAATGCATTTCCAGAAACAAATGCAATAAAAAAGTAAAATGGACTCTTGGATCCCATATATTAGTCAATATACGTTCTAAATCCAAGATTAGAGCTGAAACAAAGCAAACTAGGTGGGTTAAACATATCTCCCACACCTAGGATTGTCAAAAAGTGCTAAAACCCCAAGACTGCAGAATGCCAGAGAAGCTGCTCAAGGGACTGCGTAGTCTAAGAGAGGGTTTACACAAAAAATAATAGTATAACAATAGATCTACTCATGTATTGATAAATAATGCTGAAGAACAGAGATCTAGTCTCCTAATACAAAATACAAGATAACCCGGCAAGGGTTTCTTGTCAAACACTCTGCATACAAAATGGGAGATTCAGTAATTTACTGAATAACCACTGCAACACTGAAGTACATGAGTGTATAATGCTGAAATATTTCTTATGTACTATAGATCCCTCAAGGGCTTCCTCCCATGAAAGCATGAACCTATCAATCACAAGGAAACAATGCAACGGAGCCACCAAACCATGCAATGAACACTGCCTCCAAAATAATGCATTCCCTAGAAGAAACAACGCGGGGAATGTATGGGAAATGTGTGGTCTGATACCAGAGATCTGAAATAAGCTTCGGAGCCCTCCAAAAAGATCTCTCAAGTGAAGGAAACCTTCCTTCAATGAGAAACTAGCTCAGAAGCCGAGATTCCAATCCCTGCCACTGCTGCACCAGCAACACTACACAATCTCTGGCAAATTTGTGCTGATGAATATGGCTGAAGCTTGGCCTGAAAACCTGATGTGGAATGATGAATTCAAACTCTCCCAATGAGGCTCCTCAAAGGAAAGAGGTGTCATCCCCGCCCCGGAACACCCAGTGCTAAACAGCACTGCAGCTTTGTTAAGCAACAAAGCAACAATAATTCTTGGCAATCAAGAATAATAATCTACAACATGAAGAATAATGCTTCCTTCCTCTTTCTTATATAAGACATTATTTTTCTAGCCCTTGGCCCCACTCAATTAGTTTACTTCTAACCCAAGTTACATCTCCCTCCAAAATTGCGTTATTCATCCTTGGATTCCTCCTCCACTAAAACTGTGTTGTTGACTTAGTCAAAGCAGCTTGAATTTAACCCTGTTCACACATGGAGGTGTCTTATTGAGCTAGAAAGAGTGTCTCCTTTCACATTTGGAGTATTTTATCCCTCCTTAGGAGACTTATGGTCTTTTCTTCCCATTTATTCACCAACTAGAGTTGTTGCTAACTTTAATGTTCCATTTAGCTTGGAGGCTAAAATTTTGGAACATTACACAGAGAAAGAGGGCGAAGCAACCTTAACTTCCAGTTGGGTTTTCTCCTGACAAGGTTTCCCAAAGAACATATCTTATGTCTTGTGTGTGTGTGTGTGTGTGTGTGAGCTTATTTTTCCGTTCTCTAATTTTCTGCATAATTTATATTTTCATGCATGCACTAATTACAGTAAAATCTAAATATCTTAAATTTTAATAAAACTGTAATAGTGTAAAATTTTAGTATTTTAATATACTATTATAAGATTTGTTGTGACGAACTGTCCAATGAAATATCCACGGCAGTGTACAAATCATTATGTCTCATTAGAGCTTCCCCAACCAATGGGAAATTCGAAATAACATTTAATGAAAATTAAAAAATTATTTTTGAGTTTATGCAAAAATAGATATATTAAACATTTTCCTAAAACTTTGGTTAAAATTGAAAAAAGAGAGCCAAATAATGCATAGTCAACGCAACTTGATCGCGAAGCGAATGTTATAGTCCCTGGCGAGGTAAGAACTAAAAAATCAATGGTACTCTCTCTCTCTCTCTCTCTCTCTCTCTTTCTCTCTCTCGTGTTGGAATTTATAAAATTTTATTTATAAATGGGCAAGTCACAAACGAAATGATATGTATATTATTCTAATTGTATGTGAAATGAAACTCACAATATTTTTATATCAGTTGAATTTCAATCATTTTTAGACAAATCACACACACACTTCATTTAGATAAGATCCATTATGTTTTTGTTTCTGTTTTTTTCTCATACTCTCGTGACATAGGGTGGATTCCAATCACTACCACTATAACCTCTACATATCACTACCAAGCCCTAAAGATGACAACATAATACACTTGATTGAACATGAAACCTTCATTACTCACATTACTTTACATATTATGGATTTATCAAATGAATTATCCCTAAAATCTTATACTTTTAAAATTCTATTTTAGTGTTATTAAATATATTATTATAATAAAATTAAATTTTTAATAATTAAAATTAATTATATTAACTCTTACACCATAATAATAATTAAAATAAAATATAAGTTAATTGTTGAAAATTATTTCCATCACTTAATACACCTTAAAATCAAATATAAAATAATAATGAAGAAATTAAAATCAAATATAAGTTAATTGTTGAAAATTCTTTCCATCACTTGATGATGATGGTGGTGATTACTATCCATTAAGACCAATGCGGCCTATCGAACCTTAAGAAAGGAGAAAGAATCTAAGTTTGATTCTTCAAAATATTGTTTCTATGGTCAAAGAGAAGGGAGATAAGTGCTCCAAGATCACTATAGGTGGGTTGTCTTAATAGGTCAAGAATACTGGAAGTGTGGCAGATCGTAGGGAATTGAGAGTGAATGTGAGTAAGAATAGGGTAGTCTAAAAGGAAGTGCTTCTCATCTTCCACCTGCTTAGAATCACAAATATGATAGATTCTATCATTCCAAGTGTTCTTGGGAATAGACCACCACCTGGTCTCACTCCGAAGCTCATGGGAATTAGTTCTTATCTTAGCAATGTTCATTTTTTTCTTATTGTTGGACAACACAGCAAGATAATTCTGATTATCAAGGGTGGGGTTGATTACTTCCTTATAGTATCTTAGCTTCCTTTTACCCTCCATCTCCTGATCCTCCCACAGCTTGTCCTTAAACTTGGAGGTAATAGTATTTTTGATATTATATTTGCTTCCCATACTGAGCTCCTCCTGAATTCCCCAATGGTTGAGCCAGGACTGCGCATCCTTATCCCACCTGCGCTTGAGGCAACATTGTAAAAGAATAAGCTTGAAGAAATTTTAGGGAGCCTTTTTTATTCCATGTTGTCAAGCTTCTTCTTATACATCAGATATCTAAACATAGTTGTACTTTCAATGGGGGACAAACCAAATTCGATCAAGAGGATAGGATAGGGAGTATTTCCCTTGATATTAAGGTCATAGGTTATGAATTTCTTTTGAATCATCTCAATATTCCTCCATGACTCTCTGGATATACTCCAACCCCAAACTTCACATCTGTATAAGACAACAAGGGTGACAAGGGTCTGAAAGAGGAACCTCTTTTTACTCAAAATGTAAATATTGACGGACTTACAATTGTTTTGAAACTCATAATAAGCTTTCCATTCACAAATAATCATTTTCTCAATGCTATAATTCCAGTTGAGATGATGAGGGAAGTCAATGCCCAAATACTTATAAGAAGAAACCTGCTCTAAGCACTGGTTATTATACGCGAAACTACCATGGGTGATCTTTTTGGATTTTATGATTGCAACTTTAGTCTTGTCGATATTAATTTTCATACCCATCTTGGAGCAGTAGTCATGGAGAATTTGGAGCTGCTTGTCAAGGTCATCATGGTTTTTTGCAAGAAGAACGATATCATCGGCCTAGAGGAGAAGAGTAATGAGAACACCAGCAATCTTGGTGCCCTTGCACCCTGCAGATTCCAGAAAATCAGGCTAGCTTATTGATGTATATGCCAAAAAGGGTAGGGGATAGGGGACACCCTTTCTTAACTACAATATTGCATTTAATGTCTTTAGACCACCCCTCGTTGTTCTTAAGCTTTGAAGTGATGGTCTCGTACAGATGAATCACAACAATCCTCAGCTCATGAGGGACCATGATTTCTTTAAGTCTCTCCCAAATTTTATCTTGAGAAACAGTGTTGAAAGCTTTTCTAAAGTCCACAAAGCAACAGAAGAGATTGGCTTTACTATTGCAACATTCCTCCGCAATGATTCTAAGAGTGTCCAGATGGTCAATAGTCAAGTGTTGTATCCTAAAACCAACTTGCCCTTTAGCTCTTTTTCTCTGGCTTTCAAGCCAAAGGCTAAGCTTCTTCTCCAAAATGAGCCCATAAAGCTTGGCTAGGATATGACTAACCATAACGGTCCTGTAGTTAGATGGAATACTCTTGTCCTCATTTTTAAATATAAGTACAATAAGGCTTTTATTTTTTTTGTAAGTTTAGCAGTACCTTTCCATTTTTCTATTTATAAAAAAATAAGCAGGTTAACATATGAAAACTCGATAGCCTCAACCTGCCCAAAGGAAACTGGGTTTTTTGGCCATCTTAAGGAGTTAAAAGCCAACCAGTATTAAAATTGTTTTTTCCTCCTATAAACTATTAACTCCATTCTATTGTATCTACCAAAGTCTCACAACAAACTGTAAATATAAATGCAATCTGCTAAAAACATGAAACATCAAAAGTGAGAACCAATAATTCAGTCATCCGAGGACTCAACCGGTGCAGGGTCTTTGACACTGGAACCCGACATGTCCACTTGGTGCATTGTTTGAAGTTGCCTCTCAATTCTTCCAAGTCGTGTTGTTGCATGATGTTGAGAAACCCATATGTCTTGAAGTTTCTTTTTAATATCTCGCAGAACTGAAACCACCTGTGAAACCACTTGTGGGTCTCCTCCCTCTTCTTGAAGGCTCGTGACAGCCTTTTCCAAAACACATTTAAAAGTCCAGTAAGTTTGAATAGACTGGTGGAAAAGGGACAGTCGTCCTCTAGTATTCCTTGGATCAATAATGAAGTCCATTTCATCTTCCTGTATTTATATCTCTTCCTCTTTGTGCCCACATTCTCTCTCCCATCCCTGAATGAGATTGCGGACTTGAGGGGGATTAGCTATAGTGTAGGCTTCAAAAAGATTCTCTATAACCTCTTTTTTGGATTTCCTGCCTCGCTTGCTGGAGCTTGCAGTGGGTTTCACCTTCTTTTGTTTTCTTTTTTCCCCACCCTGCTTCTTTGTAGAATGTCCTTTTGTCATTGTTGTATGTCCTCGTACAAGCAAGAATCGAATTCGCCACGGATTCTCAAACAGAGAGTTGGAAGGGCATGTTTTTACTTTTGCAGAGCCTGTGTAAGGCAAAATAAAGTCAATAACAATTTTGATGTTACTGCAGGTAGGGCCCACAGCATTGTTGTTCCTTTGGAGGATGGCAGACAATGTATTCCTAATATGACATAAATCCATTAACCCAGAGAGACTCAATTAAGGCTTTGCGTCCACATCAAAACATAATATTACACTTCATAATAATATAATTATAAACACAAAATTTCTCATGCTTCACATGTGTGTGAATTATTGAGATATAATGAAATAATATATCTGGTACATGGAGGACATGTGACCCCATATGCCCGTAGCTTAAAATTCCTTATTGTGAAAAAAATAAATACAAAAAAATTAAATAATTTGAATAGACATGTGAGTACATATGCCCGTAGCTTAAAATACCTTATCCAAGCTTTGATGGTCCACTCCTTTATCTAACTAAAGGAATAATGTGGTACATGAACAACTTTGGAAAACAAGAATTAATATTCACATTATTTAATGTCTTCCATATTAGTTTGGTAAAGTGATGCTTTTGCTTCAAGTTTTCATGTATTTAATATCAAAACTATTTTCCATCTTAGATTTAGTTTCAGATATTTAATTTTAGCTTATTTTTCTAAATCTTATTGCATGTGGAACTAGCAATAAATTTGTACCATTTTTTCCTCCAAGTACTTGCCAAATGAAGGTTGTTACATGTTTTCTCGTCTCATGTTTTTCTCTAACAAAGTAATATAATTATTTAAGAAAGAGGTGAGCATTTTGTCTTTTAATGCTTTCTTGGGCATTGAAATCCAGGCTTCACACGTGAAGGGTTCCATATGTGAAGTTTTATTTTTAAAAATATGATTAAATAAAAAAATAAAAGGTAAAGAAAATTAATTTTTAATATTTTTTATAAATTTTTATTTATGATTATTATAAAAATATTAATAATATTGCTATTTAAAAACATTTTATTTAAAATTTAAATAACTTCATTTAAATAAAATAAAATAAAAATTAAAAATAGAATAAAAAAATTTTATGTTAATTTATTTGGACTTACATTAATAAAAGAGAAATTGACCTAGAAAAGTTAGAGCTACGAGGTCTCACGGCTTATTTATTTAGTGTTATATTATTGAAGTCACATTGACACGAACATTGTCCATGTGATCACGCAATCAATAACGATGACAAAAAATAATACATTTCACCTCACAAAAAGTAAGCTTGAGTAAAATTTACCTACTTTAAGTAAGTAAGTGAGGTTTAAATTTAACTACTTTTCCTAACCTTAAAAGAGATGTGTACAAAGAAGTGAAGTTGTGTTTGTTAGACATGTCAAATCAGAGTGTAGTGTAGAAATAAATGCCATGTTTATTATTTACAATAAATTGTAAATATCAACATTTAGTAATTACAATATATTTTGAGATGTATGAAATTCAAATATATTTATTTTATTTTAGTAATTACAATATATATATGTTGAGATATATGAAATTTAAATATATTTATTTTATTTTATTTTAAAGTTGTTTTATTAATTAATGGTTATTATATATGATTATGTTGGATAGGTTTGTATATATAAGAGATGTTGTAATGATTTGTTCTGTAAATATTTTGATTCAATAAAAATAAAAATAAAATAACTTTATGTTAAAATAAAAATTCTAAGTTATTGTTTTATTTTATTTTTATTAAATTTTGTTGGGTAATTAAGATAAACTTGACTTAGTCAAGTTAGTGGTTTTTGAGCTCTCAGATTATGAGATTCCATGGTATTGTCCATGGTATTCATGTGGAATATAGCCTATTTAAAGGGGGAATTAAACCAACCTAGATCTAAAGTTAAGATGGATCTAGGCTAGTTTATCTTTTATGTTTTTAATTTGTTACTTGGGAAACCAAACTATTAGCAATATAGGAGGCTAGTTTTCAAAAAAATATATATTTTCCAAAAATATATTGAGTTCTCAAAAATCCTATAGAGCATTGGCTTAACAACCACAAAATCTAACAACATGGATAAACTAAAAAAAATTATCATTTATGGCTGAAATACACTATAACAATAAAGATAGAAAATACTTTTTTTTATGAAGAGTCTAGCAGCAAGTGGAAACATCGACATCTATGGGTGCTTGATCACCTAGATTATTTAGAGGAGTTGCGTTTTTGCCACACTGTCAGATTACTCAATATTTTCCAAACACTCGTCTATAGCTTTAAATTCCAACTGCATCTTGTTCATAATCATCATAAATTTGTTTTTAATTTCATTTTTGTTAAGGAGTACCCTTCACAATAACTTTTTGAGTTGCCAATAAAGGTCAATTGTATGCATGTACTAGTTTTTGTCACCCCTGAGTGTGCCCAGTGTCTAACAACTAATTTTCCATACTAGCTCTAACCTCTGAGTCAAAATGACCATATATTTAGTTATGAGATCCTTTTCAACTTCTTGAAGCACTCGCTAAATTTTTGAAGGAACAGATGAGTTGAAGACTACACTCGAGCATGGGCTTCAGAGTTCCCAAAATACCCTATAATATTAGACCCTCTTTGATATTGGGTTCATTCCCAGGTCATAGTTCCCATCTAGGTGGCAGGATGCAAGCACAACACCCTGAAAGACCAAACCTTCACTACATGGCAAGTCTGGAGAATGAGATCAATATAGCTACTCTTAATATACACCCTTTTGGAAAGGAGGTAGAAATACCACTCAAATTTCGTCTACCGATTTCCAACCCTCAAATTCAACTAGTTAGTGCCATTTACACAAAAAATGAAGAGCTTTCAGGCCTTTTATATACCCCCAAGAGGCCTTGCTAAAGATAGAATCCACCTCAAAAATAAGTGCCCTAATCAACCAAGCTTCCTTATTCCTCCACAAAAATTCAAGTTGAATAGGACTGTTGAGATTCAACAAGATGATGAGCTTAGTGAAAAGAGTCGCCTTCACTAAGTGGGCCCGCATGCTATTTTTGGCGCAAGTCTATTTTTAGACTATGTCTATTTTTAGACTATGTCTATTTTTAGACATGATGATCATATTTCAGAAGTTGCAGGACGCTATTTGTGGATGGTTGGTCAAGTTGGAAAAATAGATGAAATTCTACTTTTATAATATTGGGTGAATTATATTTATAGATCGCTGATCTAAAAATAGATGCATGTCAATTATTATTAGCTCTTAATAATAATCATACACTAAACAACAACTTATTCTATTGGATCACCTTGTTTCAGTGCACAAATGTGGCACATTAGTGGACTGAGGGAATTACGCAATTCCCAAGGGTTTACTAGAGCTAATGCATGGAGGAATCAGTAAGAACTCAAGTGGCAGAGTTATGACACAGTTGGAAGAAGTAGTTATGGAATTGTATTTAGTTTAACTCAGTTAGACTCAGTTGAGCTAGTTGTATCTAGTCTAACTGAATGATACACTAGTGAGAGTGGAATGAATTAATTAGTTAATTAATTCACAAATAATAAATCATTAATCAACTGAACAATACATCAATTAACTACAGTGCATGGCAGTTTCAGTGGAGACCCAGTGGAGAGATAGGTGAAAGGGCAAGATAGACTATATGTTGTGACTATAGTGATGCATTGATTGCATCACACACACATTGGAGTTTCCAACGAGGATTGCGTAGTCAAGGCAAGATTAATTTGAATACATTCAAAGCTATTCTTCAGCAGGGATTGCGCAGTGGAGGCAGGCTAGCAGGAGGGCAAAGATCGGTGCATGGATTTGCAAGATTGGTCTTGATTAGTGTATGACGATTGTACTGTACTGAGAGCTTGATAAGATTTGTATGAGGATTGTCATATGATTCCATGATACATAATATATAGTTGGGGTTTTCAGCTTCAGGCTTTCCCGGTTAAAAACTGTGTTATGTGTGATTGATTATTTTTGTTTATGCTTCACATGTGTGTGCAATTAATTTTTCCGCAAAAGATTAACAAGTGGAATTAATTCAGTATTTTGAATAAAGTTAAATAGTGTGAGATCAGGTGAATCAAGGAAATATGCATGCTTAGTGCATATAATTTCTACAAGGACTAAGTCAATTACCAGGGTGCTATCTAATAATAAAAACTTAGAGAGGAAGGACTTGATGTGAGGAAAAAAATAAATTAACCTAAGTAGGAGGTAAACCAAAGAGGAAGAGAGTATCCCAAGAGGACCTAGTCCCTCTCTCAAACCACACTAAGACAAAGCCTCACACCTATTAGCCCCCCTATGAAATTCTTGACAAGCAAGCTGGGGGCTAGATTGTTTTGGAGCCTTCAAGGAACTCCTTTCCCTTGAAAACTCATCATCCTTGAAGTCTCTTAGTGCTTTGCCTAATATAATTTCTCTCTACTAGTTCATCCCTCAAAAGGCCTACTATTACCCCTTGTCCCCTACCAATTCCACTTGTTTCCCTTTCAATCCTCTAAAATCTCCTCGAAATCCCCTTTAAATTTCACTATCACCCTTTGTTTCCCTAGATCCCCACTTCACCTCTCTATCGTTACTTCCCTTGGGCCTGAAAATGCATTAAAATTGAATTAAAATGATAAATTTCACATATATGGGTCCTAGCCCCTTCCCCGCTAAGCCCCTCTCCTTTTTCCCCCATATAACCTGATCCTGGAACCATCCACCAACTCCAAAGGCACCTTCCACATTCGTTCATCGAGCGCAGCCTCAGCCGTAGATCTTGGTAGATCGAACGGAGGTCATTAAATCCCCAACGCCCACGTCTCCCGCGTTCATTTTCCCTTCCTGGGCCATCTTCGTCCGCTCATTAGCCAGATCAACGGTCCGGAAATGCACCTGTCCTTGTGGTCCCCGCCGCGCAATAGCCATAAAACAACCTGGTTTATCCTGCATCTCTTATGCGCAGTGGGTGGTTTTCCCCGAGCACCCAGCGATTCCACTCATCGCGCGCCACGTGTCCTTTGTACGACGGCAAAACCGCCCATCCCCCGCGCATTATCTTTCGGCCTAAGTCTTGCAGCGAAATTGCCATAGACTGTCTGATTTGGAGTAGGCCATCCGACGGCTATCACTCGTCGAAGGTGCACGAAGTTTAATATAGTTGTGCACGCAATAGCTCATGCCATGGCCCACCGTCTGTCGTCCTCCGCTGGTGATCCCGCCACGATCGATGGTCCCGATTTGTTCTCCCGCCGCTGACTTTTCCACCATCGCTCGGTTCTGCCACGTCATCTCCACGTGCACCCTCCATACAGTCTCCCATTCTATTGCATATATTGGCTCTTTTTAGCATTTTTTAACGTTCTCCACGTATTTGCTCTACAAATCGCCACCATCCACCAGAGCATGTTCCTCCATACTTTCTGCGATTTGCTCCTCCGTATCGTCATCTACACGACCTTTCTCCGCCTCCACATCATCCGCCACCCCATTCATGATTTCCTTAACTTGTTTGTGTATTTTGCAGGGTTGTAAATGATAAAAGACCGCCATAATGCGCAACCTCAGTTGCAATGACAGAGAAACCAAGGAAGATCACCTACAGCGGCTGAATTTATGAGCAAAGACCCGGGAAGGTGAAGACAAGATGATCATTTAAAGAAACATGATTCAAAACTCCGGGGAAAACATTCTAGAGCCATTAAAGCTCGAGCGAACCTAACAAAAGCAGAGATGAAGCGGCAGAGTGCTTCAGTACAAAGAAAAGGAGATCAAGGCACGCTAATGAAGATCTTGAGCCTTAAATCAGCATTTAAGAAGCAAAGCACCGGTTTGAAGACCCCGAGGATTGATAAAAGGATCCTAAGCACAAGTAAAAGGTAACGTCAGGGTTTATTCACCAGCAGAATGTTTTTCTTCATAAAGTACAGGGCGTCCATACAGTTGTTACTATGCACCGTGTCCCTGAAGGAATTTCCACCCTAACAGAAGTTCAAAGAAATTTGAACATTTATGTAGCAAACTTCTCAGTGGTTCATTCACCTTTGTTTATTCACCACAAGTACAGCACCGCAGCCGAAATATGTCAAAATCATATCCGAGGTGATCACTCTTTCATAAAGAGGAGATAGAGATTAAATACTCAGCATTCAAACATAATGGGCTTCCGCCCTCTTTCTCTTCAAGAGTTTAATACAGCATTTAGTTTTTCATCTACCTCTTCTGATCCTCTTCAGCTATAAATCTCAGAAAGAAACATTGTAAAGGTTGTTGATGAGATATCAGAGAAACGAAAGCATTTTCCTCTTAAGACAAGTTCTCTGTGTAATATTGTAAGATAGGCTGAGATTTGATGTATTCAGACTGAATGCTCAAGCTGTGGGCAATGATGTACCTGATTGGTGTTGTTTTTAATATGACAAGCATATTTCTTTGGATCCTGATCTAAAGCAGCTGGTGATGTTTTCCTATCTCTGTGTTTGATTTCATTTCATTCCATTTCTACTAGCTCGCATCAGAAGTTTGGCATAAGATTTACCCTTGATAGGTACCTTATGTTGCTGCTCTCCCAGCCTTTTATGTTTTATTCTTATATGTGCATCTGAATATTGATTTCAATTGATTTACCAGTGTAGTGGATGTCATTGTCTGCTCTCTGATGTATGAATTGAATAAATCTATGTTTAGATGTTCTTGCTAGGATTTAGTTGGATGAGTTGAGAACACTGGGAGGTCTAGAACCCTGTCTCTGCCTCACTAGGATATTTCCATCTCAATTAAGCCTTCCTAAGATCCCTTGTATTGCCTCTGATTTTGTCCAAGAAGATCTGGAGTTAAATGACCTCTGACCTGATCTATAGACAGAATTGGATGGTTCTTCTCCTCTTATTTTCAGTCCTTAATGTCCCATCCCAAATACCATCTTTAAGATCCAAATGCTCTGGATGACTAGCCCAACTGAAATCTTGCACATTGAACACAAGTAAATCCTCTCTTGAATCCATTGCCCAATGGCCTTGATGTTCTCTGAGTTATCTACCTTTGCCTAAATTCCCTCTTTGCTCATCCTTGTCTTATATTGGACCCTTCTTTCCTGATTCCCAACAACCAAACATAAACAAACAAACCCCGTGCATATAACTAGCCTAAAATCATAACTCTGAGCCTCAAAGACATACACTTTGACTCATATAGAGAGATCCCTCTCTTGACCTAGGAGGGCTAGATCCTAAGGTTTGAAAGCGGTTCTATGTTGTCTCATCTTTTGGTCTTGCCAACCTGGACAAAACATGGGAACCCCAACAACACCACCCAAAACAAAGCTATAAAAACCATAAAGTGGCAAGAAATGAATAAGGATGCCCTATATTTAGAATAATCAAATAGATATTGGCATTCTGAATAACCTTTTCCATCATGAAACTATACAATGTGACTGCAAGGAGCAACCCAAATTTGAATTAAGACCTTACAGAGATCACTTCTGATGCCAAAGCACCCAGATTTAGCCAACAATGTGATTGTGTGTTCACATGTTGTGGCTAACAAGAGGTGGATAAACATTGGTTATTAATATTTTACTTAGTTTTAAATGAGAGGAGTTGATTTGTCAATTTAATTATGAATAAAATAGCAAATTGGTTTCTCCCTATGAGGAGATCAAACCAAATAGATTAGATCATGAGGATAGGATAGCATTTGTTTGTTAAAGTTGTTAAAACAGAAAGCTATTAAAAGACGAGGAGAACCTCTTTCAGGTAGATATATATATGCATGAATAGATGTGAGAAGGAAGTGTGGAATAGGAGTGAGAGAAGTGTGCGAGAGGTGTGATTGAGGAATGGACAGAGAGGAGAATAAAATGTAAAATCCAGCCATCCAAGGGCTTGTCTCTGTGTAATTTCATTTCTGATTTAATTCCAAGTGATTTTTATTTTAATTTGGCTATTTGTTTTAAATTGTCCTCTTTTTATTTCTCTGTTGAATATTGTATTAATTGCACAACAGAAGGCAATCGTATTTGCAAGCAATAATGAGGATCGTTAGATATGGCATAGATCAATGGTGGGGATCACATTGCAACCGTGAGGACTTCGCACATCACAGGATTTAGTATTTGTGGTTAAGATTTTGCAATATAAGTTATTTACCTTGCGCTGCGAAGTAGACCGGAAAATACAAGTTTGGACCGTCAGATCCTATAAAGACCAATGACGGAGATCAAATCGTACTGGGAGCAATTTCGCAAATCAAAAAGTTTAGAGTTTAGTATTAAGGTCGTTGCATGGTAATTTATTTTGTATGCGATGCGATGAGGAGAAGGGCCACGTGTTGGCATTGCGCATTATCGCAGATCACATGGAATAGAAGTTAACCACTAAGTTAAGTATTAAAATGTGCGAAGTGCGAAATCACAAAATCGCAGATTTTTTAAATTGTTAAAAGTGCGAAGTTGCGAGCAAGGTAAATCATAGAAGTTGCGAAGTGTGATTTTCTTGGGATTGGTTCAGAGTGTTTTGGCACCCTCTAGAAAGAAGTTTCGTGTGTATGTAAGTGATTTGGGTTTATGTGAAATATGTTTTAAAGTAACTGCTATTGATTCCACACATATTCTGATTATATTGCAACTTGTCCGCATCATTTGGTATCAGAACAGACGTTGAGTTATGTTCTCGAAGGTTGGAGAAAATATGTCACCCAGGAGAGGATCCGGCATAGGTTGGGGAAGGCCGGAAGCTAATGAAATTTTTCTAGCTGAGATTCTACATATTTGTACAAGAATGGAGACAATAGAGCCTACTTAGAGGAGATCACTTGATGAAGGAGATGTTAGCGCAACAGAGGAAACTTGTGAGGAAGAAGAAGTGGTAGAAGACGAGGCAGCTAAAGTTTTCAAGATATTAGCAAAGGTTAGTGGGAAACCGAGAATGGAGATTCCTTCATACGAGGGGAACCTTAATGTGGATGAGCTGATGGATTAGATCAGTTCAATGGATAAGTATTTCGACTTGGAAGGGATCGAAGATAAGAAGAAGGTAAAGTATGAAGCTACCAAGTTGAAGGGCCATGCATCTATCTGGTGGGGTGAACTACAAACATCCATAGTTAGAAAAGGAAAGCCTAAGATCAAGCAGTGGGATAAAATGATAAGGAAGTTGAAGAATAATTTTATGCCAAAGGACTATCAATTAAATCTTTTCAAGCAATTGCAGAATTTGACGTAGAAAGAAATGACTTTCAAGGAGTATACAGAGGAGTTTTACAAGCTCAACATTAGAGTAGGACATACTGAAGATGATATGGAGAAAGTATCTAGATACATCAATGGGTTAAGGTATGACATACAGGATGAAATCATTTTGTTGAGTTTGAAGAAAATTGAGGATGCCTACCAAGAAGCTTTGAAGGCAATGGATAAAATGTTGAGGAAGCAAAGTCAGAGGAATAGAGGTAAAAGTCCAGCAAGAGGAAGAGGAATGTTTAGATCAAGATTTCATCACTCTCGAAATGAAACAGGAGGTTCGAGTAGCAAACCACCACAGAGAGGAGACTTTGGTAGAGGGATATTTGCACCCAGAGGCAGAGGCCAAGGAAGAAAAATTCGGTGCTACACATGTGGAGTATGGGAACACGGATCATTGGATTTTCCTCATAACAAAAAAAAAATTAGCGAACTATGAATGTAGTTGAAGCAAAGGAAGAAAATCCTCAGGTCACGAGAAAAGAAGAACCACCTAAGGCAGGAGAGTCTTTATTGCTCAAAAGAGTATTGCTGAAGGAAGAGAAGGAAGCAAATGAGTCAGCGTAGAGGAAGATTCTATTCAGGACTGTATGCAAGTGTAAAGAAAAGTGTCACAAAGTTGTGATCAATAGTGGAAGCACTGATAATCTTGTTTCCATAGAGATGGTCGAGAAATTAGGGTTGAGTAAAACAATGCAAAGTAGAGATAGAGATCGATACATATAAGGATGTCATATTGTGTGATGTGATGCCAATGGATGTGTGTCATGTATTGTTGGGAAGACCTTTGAAATTTGACAAAAAAGCCATTCATGATGACAAAAGGAATACCTACACCATAGAGAAGGATGGAAAGAAGCACACATTGCAACCTTTGAAGGATGAAGTAGATAAAGGAACAACTGAGAATAATTTTATGCTGATTAGTGGAAAGGAGTTGCTGCAAGAAGTCAAAAAGGAGAAAGAAATGCATTTTTTTGTTGTGGGTAAACCCAAGGTAATTCTGACTTCTACACATTTAGACAATCTGCCTATGGAAATTAAAAATCTACTAGACGATTATGTTGATATAGTTGTTAATGAATTACCAAGTAAATTTCCACCAATCAGAAGCATCAGTCATCACATAGATTTAATACATGGTGCAAGTTTACCAAACAAAGCAACATATATAATGACCCCTCAGGAGAAGGAAGAATTTGGAAAACAAGTACAAGAGTTGTTAGATAAAGGACTAATCAAAGAAATTCTTAGTCCATGTGTAGTACCAGCCATGCTTAGTCCAAATAAAGGAGGTGAGTGGTGCATGTGTACTGATTCCAGAGTCATAAACAAGATCACTGTCAGGTATAGATTTCCATTGCCACACATAGAAGATTTGATGGATTGTTTAAGTGGGTCAAAGTATTTTACAAAAATAGATATGAAGAGTGGATCCCATCAAATAAGGATTAGAGAAGGAGATGAATGGAAGACTGCTTTTAAGACCAACATTGGATTGTATGAATGGTTAGTGATGCCTTTTGGGCTCACTAATGCACCATTCACATTTATGAGACTAGTGAACGAGGTTTTGAAAGAGTATGAAGGAAATTTTGTGATAGTATATCTTGATGAAATTCTGATTTTCAGTCAGAGTAAGGAGGAGCATTTGGAGCATGTCAAGATGGTGTTAAGTAATTTTCAAAAGGAGAAGTTTCTCATAAATTTGAAGGTTTGTTTTTTCTTTGAAGAAGGAGCTCATTTACTTGGGATTTATAGTCTCAAAAGAAGGCTTGAAGATGGACCCAGGAAATATTCAAGTAATACTGGATTGGCCAACTCCGAGAAGTGTACTTGAGGTAAGGCGTTTTCATGGTCTTGCAAGTTTTTACAGAAATTTTATAAGAGGTTTTAGTTAGATTTGTGCACCAATAATTGAAACAATAAAGGAGAGCAACCAACCATTCAAATGGATAGAAGAATCATATCATAATTTCAAGTTTATGAAAAAAAATATCACTAAAGACCTGTTTTGGCCTTGCCAAATTTTGATAAAATTCCAAATTGAGACTGATGCCAGTGAGATAGAAATTGGAGTTGTCTTGAGTCAAGAGCAGACACCAATAGCTTATTTCAATGAAATTTTAAATGAGGCCAAGAAGAAGTATTCATCCTATGATAAGGAGTTCTATGCTATTGTGTAGGCTTTGAAGAAATGGAGGCATTATTTGTTGCCCAAAGAATTTGTGTTGTATTCAGATAACCATGCAATGCAGTTCATAAATAATCAACTGAAGTTGAACCAAAAGCATGTAAAGTGGGTAGAGTTTTTGCAAAGTTTTACTTTGTAATCAAACACACAAGTGGTAAGTCAAACAAAGTTGTTGATGCTTTAAGCAGAGTAAATTTGATTATGCAGGAATTGAAGATTGACATTTTGGGGTTTGAAGAGATGATTGACATGTATGAGGAAGACACATATTTCAAAGAAATATATGCAGCTGTTAAGAATCCAGCGATTCATAATAGAAGCTAGTGGTTAGATTACTCGATTCAAGGAGGATTGTTGTTCAAGAATAATAAACTATGTATACCTAAGTGTTCTACGAGGGAAAATATAATTAAGGAAAAGCATAGTAGAGGACTGTCTGGACACTTTGGACAAGATAAAACATTTTCTCAAGTAATTGCTTTTTATTATTGGCCCAAAATAAAAAATGATATCAAAACATTTGTTGAGAAGTGTAGGATTTTTCAACATGCCAAAGGAAGAAGCCAAAACACTGGGTTATATTAGCCATTGCCAATACCCAATAGACCTTGGGATGCTGTCAGCATGGATTTTGTTTTAGGTTTTCCGAAGACTCAAAGAGGATATGATTCTATCTATGTTGTCGTAGATAGGTTTTCTAAAATGGCTCATTTTTTGCTTGTAAAAAAAATAGTGATGCAACTCAAATTGCTAATTTGTTTTTCTTTGAAGTTATAAGATTACATGGACTTCTTGTGAGTATTGTTTTAGACAGGGATAAAAAGTTCGTAGGACACTTCTGGAGGACTCTATGGAAGAAGCTGGGTACAAACCTCAGTTTCAGTTCAGCCTATCCTCCTCAGATGGATGGAAAAAATGAAGTGGTGAACAGGAGCTTGGGAAATATATTAAGGAGTTTGGTTTACAAAAATCCAAAGAAATGGGACTTAGCACTTGCTAAAGTTAAATTTTCCTATAATGATACTCCTAATCGGATTACTGGAATGAGTCCATTTCATATTGTTTTTGGGATGCATCCAATAGGGGTGTATGAACTTAGAGATTTGAGAAAACAAGAGAAAGGAGTGGAAAAGCTGAACAATTTGCAGAACAGATACAGAAGTTGTAGGAAGATTTCAAGCAGAGCTTACAGAAAAACACCCAAAAGTATAAAAAAAGGGGTGATATGAAGAGGAATGAAAGGGAGTTTCAAGTAGATTATTTAGTCATGGTTGATCTAAGGAAGGAAAGGTTTCCAGTCGAGACTTATAAAAAACTAAAAATGAAAAAGATAGTGCCATGTAGAATTTTGAGGAAGTTTTCCTCAAATGAAAATGAGATTGAATTACCAGCAGGAATTGGGATATCACCCATCTTTAATATTTCATATTTGTACCCATACAAAGGAATAGAGGAAGAACTATAAGAAGAATCTATAGAAGAGGAGGACCAAACTTTGAATTGGAAGGAACAGATGTCATGAAAGAAGTGGAAGACATTTTGGAGAAAAGAGCAGCAAAGAAGACCAAAGGAAAAACCTATTATCAATATCTAGTCAAATGGAAAGGACACCCAGTGGAAGATGCCAGTTGGATGACAGCAACAGAGTTACAGAAGTTTAATGTAGATCCTGAAACATTGATGGGTCAATCTTTTCTTCCCCAGGAGTCTGATGCTGGAGCATCCGGATTTAGCCAGCAATGTGATTGTGTGTTCACATGTTGTGTCTAACAAGAGGTGGATAAACATTGGTTATTAATATTTTAATTATTTTTAAATGAGAGGATTTAGCCTGTTTTGATTTGCTAAATTAACTAGGAATAAAATAGCAAATTGGTTTCTCCCTGCGAGGAGATCAAACCAAATAGATTAGATCATGAGGATAGGATAGCATTTGTTTGTTAGAGTGGTTAAAAAAGAAATCTATTAAAATACGAGGAGAACCGCTTTCAGGTAGATATATATATGCATGAATAGGTGTGAGAAGGAAGTGGGGAATAGGTGTGAGAGAAGTGTGTGAGAGGTGTGATAAAGGATTGGACAAAGAGGAGAAGAAAATGTAAAATATAGCCATCCAAGTGCTTGGCTCTGTGTAATTTCATTTCTGATTTAATTCCAAGTGATTTGTATTTTAATTTGTCTATCTGTTTTAAACTACCCGCTTTTTATTTCTATGATGAATATCATATTAATCGCACATCAGAAGGCAATTGAATTTGCAAGTAGCAGCGAGGATTGTTATATCTGGAACGGATGAATGGTGGGGATCACATCGCAACCGTGAATACTTCGCACATCGTAGGATTTAGTATTTGTGGTTGATATTTTTAAAGATAAGTTATTTACCTTGTGATGTGAAGTAGACTGGAAAACACATAGTGTGGACCATTGGATCCTACAAAGACCAACGACGGAGATCAAATCGCACTGGGAGCGATTTCACAAATCAGAAAGTTTAGAGTTTAGTGTTAAGGTCGTCACATGGTAAGTTATTTTGTATGCGATACGATGAGGAGAAGGGCCATGTGTCAACATTGTGCATTATCGCATATCGCATGGAATAGGAGTTAACCACTAAGGTAAGTATTAAAATGTTCGAAGTGAAAAATCGCGAAATCACAGATTTGTTAAATTGTTAAAAGTGTGAAGTTGCAGGGAAGGTAAATCATAGAAGTTGTGAAGTGTGATTCACTTGGGATTGGTAGTGTTGTGGGACCCTCCAGAAAGAAGTTACGTGTGTATGTAAGTGATTTGGGTTATGTGAAATATGTTTTAAAGTAATCGTTGTTGATTCCACGCATATTCTGATTATATTGCAGCTTGTCTGCATCAACTTCACACATGAGAGGAGTATAGTCGAGAGTGAAAGCCATCACTTCAGATAATGAAAAGGCTTCCCACCATATACTTGTTGTTCTCATGAAGAGGGGTGGTGGGCATTTCCACCTTTCCCAATACCTAAGGTGACAATGGTTTGTCTAGTCCAAGTTTGTGTCCCCTCCTTAGTCACCCCATCCAGGGTTTTAATTTTAATATTATTAGATATATTAAGAAAGATAAAAATAGAGTTGTTAATGAATTATGTTAGTTTATTTATAGTTATTTAAAAAATCATGTTAAAATGAGCAATATGTTTTATAATTTAGGAAGAAGATATGTTTAATACTTCTTTTGCATGCACAACACTAAAAATGGAGGAGATTCAATATATTATTTTCTTAATAATATAACTTTTGTTTTGTTAGTTTTTATGAAAATAGCGGGATTAATTTGTGGCATGAGAAATCGTGACCTAGCGACAAAAATTGTTAAAATCATCTAGGGATCGCACCCAATCTAGGCCACATCAACTGTTGAGCAATTGTTTCCATTGATGTCAAATTAAGTCATCGATGACAAGTTATGTCAAGTTCACGGGAAGCTTATTGAGCATGTTGACAATTATAGTTGATTGTGTCAAGTTCAGGGAGAAGTTGGCTAGAATTTTATTATGAGTGCGATAATTTGTATTGTTTCCTAGCCGAAGTCAAGGATGAAAACTAAAGTGAAAATTGATTTTTAATATTAGTTATACATGTGGTAGGTTTAGGCTAATCATTTTGAATGATGTCAAGTGTGTACGAATTATGTACTTGGGAGCCCTCCGTTCCATGCTTGCAACGGTCCATGTCAGAACTGAAGCACATGTACGACACGTGCCCAAGTTCTTTAGCCACCTATTGTGGTTGGTAAAAACCATAAATCACACTACCAACCATATGTTTAGGGTTTGTTCGCTTCAGTTTACCGACGTGGGTCGTTAAGCCTTCGCATTTCTGTTCGGGCCTGGAGTGTGGGAAGTGACCTCCACCAGTCTCTAGTGGGTGAGGTGCCAGTGCTTGTGCACCTGGTTCACCTTTGTGAACCTATTCACTCGGCTTGCGTGTTTGCTTGTGGTTTGGTTCAGCTCGTCCCCGCGCCCAGTTGTGGACTTGTTCGTTTCCATGAACCATTCTTCTTTGCTCCTAAACTATTCTTAGCTGCGCGGATTTGTTGACCTGTTCGTCCGCTATTTTCATTTGTGGGAGTTCATGGACAGTCCAAGGTTTCTTGAGGTCCATTCAGGTAATTTTTGAATTTCTCTATGTTTTTTATGCATTTTTCTTGTTTTCTATTGTGGGTTTTTTCTAATTTGTGTTTTGATGCAGGTAATGCCAAAGTCTGGCGAGGTCTAGCATTAGTGGATCTCTAGTTGGCTTTTGCACCTCCCCAATAGCAATTTTATTCCTACTAGCCAGCTACTGTGTTTTTTAACACTTAAATTATGTGTTGGAATATTTGGCTCTCTAGTTGCTTCTGTGATTTTTAACACTTAAATTATGTATTTTTTAACACTTAAATGTGGGGTTTTAGAATAGGGTTTTACCTGCAATAATTATTATGCAAATATGGGTTTGGCACATGTATTTTTCGGTTTACTGTTCATGTTAATTATCTAGGTGTATTTTTATTTGGGTTTTAGAATAGGGTTTCACCTGCAATAATTATTATGCAAATATGGGTTTGGCACATGTATTTCTTGGCTTACTGTTCATGTTAATTATCTAGGTGTATTTGTATTTGTATTTATTTGTATTTGGGTTTTAGAATAGGGTTTTACCTGCAGTAATTATTATGCAAATATGGGTTTGGCACATGTATTTCTCGGCTTACTGTTCATGTTAATTATCTAGGTGTATTTGTATTTTTATTTCTCTGTATTGGGTTTTAGAATAGGGTTTTACCTGTAATAATTATTATGCAAATATGGGTTTGGCACATGTATTTCTCGGCTTACTGTTCATGTTAATTATCTAGGTGTATTTGTATTTGTATTTCTATGTATTTATCTAGAATCTATTTTCCCTGTTTAATGGAATGTACTTGTATTTCTAGTCTTACTGTTCATGTTAATTGTGCCTTTCGCGTAGTGTTAGGGTGTAAATTGTGCCATAAATTACCCTTTGATTTAAAGTAGAATATCTCTGCCCTGTTTAATGGAATGTATTTGTATTTCTCGTCTTACTGTCAAGGTCAATTCCATAATAGGTTTTTACGCCAATACAATTCCTATATTTTGTGTGTTATTTTCATCCTTTATTCGACATGTATCCATATCTAACCAGTCTGATACTATCACCCAAATAGGAAGAATGTGTTGTATCTATAGTAGTCCAAATCCCATTGCATATATTAACATAATGAAGTGAACACACTATTACATCTCCATAATACAAGAGGTGAGACCCTTAATATTACCATTCATTTGTTGATATAATAAATATTACTAATGTATGAACGTGATTATACCTTTTATCATCTTACAATCTTCATATTACTAGTATTACTCAAATTAAGAAAGGTTATGTATAGATTAATCACACTAGTAATCCCATTTATACAGATGTTCATCGTATTCAGACTAACATATTGTAATCTAACCTCATTACTATTATCTCCATATAATTCGATCTACTACATGCATTGCATGACATGTTGAATGATCACCATGCTTCATTTGGATAAAATGATCAACATGTGAGATCATTATTTCAAGCGGTGTTAACCCTAATCCTTTAGCTCATTCCTCCATTTTCTTTTGGGTAGTAAATATTGCTAGAAAAATATAAAAGATAAATATAAACCCTTAACTTCAAAAATATCGAATCACATATACAAACTATACAACAAAATAATCTAAAGATAACTCTTAAGGTAGGATAACATCATCAAACCCTTATGAAAACTTTATATTTGTCTCCATATGATATTGTTGCTTATGACACCCATATTCTAACAATAGTCCAAACTTTGCTTAATGTAGTTAGAGTTTATATAAACTTTATATTTGTCTCTATATGATATTGTTGCATATGACACCCATATTCTAACAATATTCTAGACTTAGTTTAGTGTCATTAGAGTTGATATCATGTTTATATTGGTGGATGATGGACACACACGACCAATAATGAATTGCATGCCAATAATATAATTAGTTTCTATTATGAAAAATAATATCATATTATATTCCTTTTTAAGTTAAGTTATTTTTTCTCAATGAAATCTATTAATTCCTCTAATAATAGCAATTAACATACATCAAATACACTATAATTATCACCAAATCAATCTTGATATAACACTACTAATATTATAATTATGTGATTATGTTCATATACTTTGACATTTGAAATAAATTTATTCACAAATCATATTCTTAACATTCTTAACCACAAGACTCAAATTATAGTCATATATAATTCCAATATATCCATTAATAATTTAAACCATAAATATTATTAAACCATAATTAATTAAGCAAAGTATTAGATTTATTAAAATGAGAACATCATATTCTTAACATTCTTAACCATAAGACTCAAATTATAGTCATATATAATTCCAATATATCCATTAATAATTTAAACCATAAATATTATTAAACAATATTTTTGGGTTGTGACTATGAGTTATTTTTTGAATTTGTAAAAGCTTAATGGTTTATTTCTACAAAATACAAATCACCTTGAAAAGAACTGGGCCAACCATCAATATTTGCTAATCTGGTCCATGCTCATATGCCTCTAAAAATAGACCCTATTTATTAAGATGTGAATAATTTCCACTTTTAGGTTGATTTTGTAAAGCTCAAGTGGTTTCTATAAAAGACAAGTCACCTTGAAATGAGGTTGGCCAACCATAACTATTTGCTACTTTGGTTCATGCTCATATGCCTCTAAAACAATTTCATTTGAGATTGAAACATTCAAGCTATGAAACATAAATATGTAATTGAGGACCAAGAAAACATTTGGTTCCAAATAAGCCACAGATCTTCACAAGCCGTGAAAATCCTTTCAATTCTTTCAAAGAAATATACGTGGAACAATTTTCTCCACATAAGGGAAGACGAATTGGAGTTGAAAAACATAAGACAAAATTTGCAAGGTTGGGAGTTGACGTACCTACTTCTCTTTCTTTTTTT